>SNQJ01S0038083.1:114253-127925 GCA_010110895.2 Picea sitchensis | reverse complement strand
CTCAGTTGTCTTAGTATTTCCAACAGTTTGAGTTTTAAAATGTTAGGCTAGTTATGACAGTTTGAGTTTTGTTTGTTTGTTTGAAATAATTGGCTGAAAGAATGCTTAATTTTCCATTGGGCTATGGGGTCTATACTTAAATATGAGGATTAGTTTTAGATTTTCATAAGGTTTTCTCCACAAGGCAGGGTAGTAAAACTACTAGATCTATTTAAATTAAATGGAATGAATAAGAAGAAAGAGAGGGGAAATTCCACCAAGTAGAAGAGCAGTTAAGAATTCCTTTACTTAGTTTCACATGAAAAACATGCAGATCATTAAAAAACCAGAGACAAAGTATAATGAAATAAATTCAGTTCTTTTAAATTTATTTTAATGATTAGAACTAGAAACACTTGAAATGATTATAGATAATGGAAAAACACTTGACAAAGAGAGAAATCACATCACCAACAACCTGACACAATAATCCTGTGAATAAGCCTCTTTTATTACTAGTTAATCCTTTGAAAAATTACACAATGTATCTTGGGTGCAAAAATCAACCCTTAATACTATTGATGAATGGAGGTATGTGAGACATTCTCTATCTTACAAACCTGTGAGATGTGGATCATTGCAACTATGTGAGTTTTTCTCTTAGCTTACAAACCTGAGAGAAATCCCCTAAGAAGGGTACATGGTTCCTACCTGAGACAGAGCTAGGAACATAGAGATGACCTCCTCCATTCAGAGAGTTGAGAAGAAATCTAGATGATTATCCAATGGGAAAGGCTATTTGTTAAGTTAGACGTGCCTGTGACTGAGCACAAGGTGAATGTGTGAAATCCTAAAGTGTTGGGTGCATCGTAATGTGAACAGAAATGAAGATGATGTATTAGCCTCCTCTGAGCAGTAGAGTTGATGAGAAGACTCTAGATGATTCTCCTATGTGAGGCAGTGGGAAAGAAAATATGTAGAGTGGATGTGCATGTGGACGAGCACAGGTGAACATTTGAAGATATGGTTCTTATATGTAATGTAGTGAACCAGAGATATGACATCCCTATGGATGTTCCCCTAGTGGATGAGCACTAGTGGGTGTATCAGATCCTTTACTATATATTGTTCAAGAGTCAGACCTGTCTTTAACCCTATTTTTTATGTAAAGGGTATAGGTCGGCCCCACCTTAATGTGATTAATAATAAGTGTAAAAGTTTATTAATCTGGTTAATATTAATAATAATAATAAGTATAATGTGACATAGAGAGGTCGGCCCTATTGAGCCAATAGACACTTTTGTTGATAGGATAAGTCTAATATAAGTAAAGGAATATTCCCCATTGTGGAATCATATCTTTCATGCAAGTTTGGAAATTTCAGCAAGTACATTTACTTGGGAAATGTGCGCACCTCTCTTGGATGCTAATCATCTAGGGTTTGAGCACCCTCTTGTGTGCTAGGTATTTCTTGGTGGTGAATGTATTTCTCTTGAAGAATATAGAAAAGGATTTGGATGGGTTTTCTTCCCTTGTTGAGAAGGGTTTCCCAGGATACTTCTTGTGTTCTTATGCATTGTGTTTCTTCTTGTGATCTTGTTTGCTGCAACATCATAATCTATGGTTAATTTAAATGCTAAAATGGAATGAAATTCATGCTTAACCTAGCCTATTGAAAAATCAATATCAGAAAATAGTTCTTGAAAGAACCCATTGCACAAGCATTTTCCAAGTCTCCTCTCTCTCTTCTGCAAAACCATACGACCCTCCTATGGTTTCCAGAAATTCCGTATGACCTACCTCTTTGAGGAGTTTCAACACTTGTCACTTGGAAGTTGGGGCTAAAAAGTGAATAGGAGTGTATTTTCTCCTTAAACGCACCTCCAACAAGATTTAGATTGCATTTCCAAGCATTTTGACTTTTTGGCCCAAGGGTTTCTAGGGTTTCACTAATTTCTGTAGAAATTTCAGAATTAGGGTTTTTGCAATTCATTGAAGGAGCTCTTTAGCTCACTAGTGTTCTCCTATATTTCAAAGGCTTATTGTTGGCAATCATAAGTTCAATAAAATCCAAAAGTGCTAGCCTAGACTAGCCGTTAGGTTTTATAGCCCAGTTGACAAGGGTTTGTAAAGAATCTAAAATTATGATGAACAAGAACTATGATGGAAGATAAGCTTGATGGATCAAGAAACTTCAAGTTCCTGGAAGACAAGACTTTGGAGGAAGGATTATTGTGGGTAATACAAAAGGGTGACATTGTGACTACCTTCTTCATGAATATGTTAGACGACAAAGATCAACCAGGTGCCATTGAAGAAATCATATCAACACCCTCAGGTATGCATTTGTATATATATTATTTGTATCATTGTCATAAGGGTAATTGCAGGAGGAAGGAACCTTTGTTGAAGTCATGGATCCAGAGGGATCTCAGTGCATTCAAAGGAACAACACACTAGAAGTGAAGAATCCAGGTGTGATTGTTGAAATTGTCATTCCTATAATATATATTTCTAAATCTTGCGACATTACAAGTAGCCATTGTAGCTATGAAAACAATTCTTAAATTGTTTTGATTCTAGAGATCTACTCATTATTCTCCTTTAGGAGATATTCTTGTTTTGGCTCCTCTTTTTTTCTTGTTCCAGACAGGGTAAGAACAAAGGAAGATGATTATCCTTCAGAGGGAGTCACTTGACTCAGAGGGAGTCAAAACTATTTGAGAAAGAGGAAGAATAGAACCATCATTGAGATAACCAATGCAATAATGCATTATCAGAATATTTCTAGGATTATATGGGAAAAAGAATGCATGACACAGTATATGTTCATAACAAGAGTCTTCACCAGACTTTGAAAAGCATAACCCCCGAAGAAGTCTTCACTGGAAAGAAGCTTGAGATTGAACACTTTGGATTATTTGGGTGCCCAGTGTATTTTCATGTACCCAAAGAGAAGAAGTCCAAGCTAGATCCTTTAGAAAGAAAAGATACAATGAATCTTCAAAGACATTCCATATCGACATCCCTAGTCAGAGACAGATTGAGACAAGCAGAGACATTGTCCTTGAAGAAGAGATAGTCTTTCAAAGATCCAGAGAATCTCAGATAGAGATTGACAGTAAGACAGTACTTTCTCCCCCTTTAGCAGTTCAGAGGGAGACATACATTATTTCAGTTGATACAGTTTCTCCAGTTGACATGTTCAGAGATATTGCAGTAGGGAATAAAATGCCTACCTAGACTCACTCTGCAATAGGAAGAGAAACATACAAGCCTCTCAAGGCACATCTCGAGAAAGAAAAAAGAGATTTTTGAGTTATCCTTCAGTGATGATCCATTTCATTGATATTGAGCCTCCGTGTCTCAGAGAAGCAATAGGAGAACATGTATGGAAAGATTACATAATAGAAGAATACCAGTATATCTTAAATAATGATGCATAAGATATGATTCAGAAACCAGAAGGGAAGTCTATGGTAACTTCCAAGTGGATCTATAAGATCAAGCATGTAGTTGATGGAAGTGTCGAGAAATACAAAACGCGATCTATAGCCAGATATTTATCTCAAACAGAGGGAGTTTTCTATGATGAGAAACTTGATCCAGTAAATGCGATACACTTCCATCCATACTACCATCCATGAGATGGAAACTATATCAAATAAATAAATTCTTGATGAGTTTGGATTTCAACAAGAGTGTTGCTGATCCAAACCTATTACAATGTTGATGATGAGAGCCAGATTTTGATGACTTATTCATAAAGTGTTGTTGAATTTTGAATTAGAGATGAAGAATTTGAGTATGATGCACTACTTCTTGGGACAAGAAGCATGACAAAGGAGCGATGAGATTTTTCCTAAGTTAAGGAAAATATATAGTGAAAATATTAAAGAAGTTCAAGTATGACAGAATGAAAAAATCACCGTGATGAATTTAAAAGAAGAATATTGATGATGATTCAGACGAAACTGATCCACAAATGATTGGACCACTTATGTATCTGTTTAACACCAGACTTGATTCATGCTATGCAGTGAATGTATTTAGTCAATTCATGAGTCAACCGATATAGACTCACCAGATAGTAGTAAAGCATGCATTAAGATATATATGAGGCACAATTGGATATGGCTTGAGATATGCCTCCAGTGTGAACTTGAGTTTGCATGATATGCCGATTCAAATTGAGCAGAAAGTACAATGGATCAGAAGAGAACATCCAGTTGATGTTCTATGGAAAATATTGCCATGGTTTCCTAATGCAGTAGGAAACAAAACTCTATGGCCTTGAGTACCACAGAGGCAGAGTATATAGTAGTGAGTGTGCGAAGCAAGGTGGCCTCACAAGCTTCTGACAGATTTACTTGACCATGAGATGGATCCTATGATGATAACCAAGAGTCGTGTGTAAAGCTCCTTGAGACCCCAGTGTTTCCTGATGGATCAAAACAAGATGAGATGAAATATCCTTATATCAGAGATATGATGCAGAGGAAAATCGTACACATGCAGTACGTTCTTACACATGATCAGATTACAGACATCTTCACCAGACTAACTTGGTGAAAAATTCTTTTCTAGTTGAGAGGGAGTATTGATGACTCCATCCAAAACAAAATTTAGAGTACATCTGTGTGAGACTTGGAATGATGAAGAATGCCTCCCTAGCTAAGAGGGAGTGTTGATGAATGCAACTATGTGAGACATTCTCCAACTTACAAACCTGTGAGATGTGGATCATTGCATCTATGTCAGTATTTATCTCATATTACAAACTTGAGAGAAAGCCCCTAAGAAGGGTATGTGGTTCCTGCCTAAGACAGAGCTAGGAATGTAGAGATGACCTACTCCATTCAGAGAGTTGAGAATAACTCTAGATGATTATACAGTGGGAAAGGCGATATGTTGAGTTAGACATGCCTGTGGTTGAGCATAAGGTGAACGTGCGAAATCCCAAAGTGTTGGGTGCATCATCATGTGAACATAAATGAAGATGATGTATTAGCCTCCTCTAAGCAGCAGAGTTGACGATAAGACTCCAGATGATTCTCCCGTGTGAGGAAGTGGGAAAGAATATCTGTAGAGTAGATGTGCCTGTGGACGAGCACATGTGAACGTGTGAAGATTGGGTTCTTCTGTGTAATGTAGTGAACCAGAGATATGACATCCCTCTGGATCTGCCCACATTGGATGAGCACTAGTGGGTGTATCATATCCTTTGCTATATATTTTTCAAGAGTCAGACCTGCCTGTAACCCTAATTGTTATGTAAAGGGTACAGGTCGACCCCACCTTAATGTGATTAATAATAAATGTAAAAGATAATTAATCTGGTTAATATTAATTATAATAATAATAATAATGTGACTTAGAGAGTTCGTCCTTGTTGAGCCAATAGACACTTCCGTTGATAAGACAAGTCTAATATAATTAAAGGAAGATTCTCCATTGTGGAATCATATATTTCATGCAAGTTTGGAAATTTCAGCAACTACATTTACTTGGGAAAAGTGCACACCTCTCTTGGGTGCTAATCATCTAGGGTTTGAGCACCCTCTTGTGTGCTAGGTCTTTCTTGGTGGTGAAGGTATTTCTCTTGAAGAATATAGCAAAGGATTTGGCTAGGTTTTCTTCCCTTGTTGAGAAGCGTTTCCCAGGATATTTCTTCTATTCTTGTGCATGGTGTTTCTTCTTGTGATCTTGGTTGCTGTAACATTATTGTCTATGGTTAAGTTAAATGATAAAATGGAATGAACTTCATGCTTAACTTAACCTATTGAAAAATCAACAAATAATTCGAAGAGATAAGTACTTATAAAACTATTTACATTAGATCTTGTCATAAATGACTAGGATATTATGGAGGAATATCTAACTAACTAGATCTCTAAATACAAAATATAGGGATTTGTAGATTTGCTCGGATCTCTGTTGCTGATTTGGTGGAAGTGGTTGGTGACTCATATATTTGACTTTGGATGGTTGCTCCATGCTGACTAGAACATCAAAACTCTCTCTACTCAAGTAATGAGCATAGATCTTCCCATCTCTTTTTACCTGGGATGGAAATCTTGAGTAATTTCCTGTATATTTCATCCATTTCTGTATACTTGGCAAAGGTAGGCTTAGTGATGAAGATATGCTTAATCTCATGCTGAATACTCAAGTTTAACTGTAGTGTATCTAGGAAATATTTACCAGTAATGATTCCCTGTATCCCTGCAAAATTTGAACTGTCCTTTTCCACTGTGCTCATTTTCTTCTTGTAATCAGGCAGAGTGATCATTTTGTCATTTAGTACTAACAATCCAGGGAGCCATTTCTTGTGTAGCAACTCAAACTTACTGAAGAATCTATGCACTCCTATGTCCATAAATTGACCTTTTTCCTCTAGCTACAACATTAATCCTTTCTTGGTCAGGACCTTCTTGATCTCAAGGATGGTTTTTGTTTTGTATTCAATTTCTAGTTCTTCTAACTCCTGTTTTCTTTTGGAGTTCAGAAATCTGATAAGTTCAGTGGCCTCTGTGGGTCTTTCTCCTAGTTCTTCCTTCATGATTTCAATTAATCCCTTGGCCTTCTGTACTAAATCATGTTGTTCAACGATGATCTGTATGGATGGCCAGATTTCTGACATTGACTTGCTGATATCTATCCAAATATTTTCATTATCTTGGGATAAGGTTTTTTCCATGGAAGTCTCTTTCTCTAATTGTTGTAACTGTTGATTAATCCTTTGAGATTTATGCATATCTGCCTGGTGATTGGCCTGGAACATTGACTTCAACTCCTCCAAGTTATTTACCTCTTCCTGTAAATTTTTTATCTCTTCCCCTTGTATGGACATGTCTTCCATGGATTTTACAAGTTTTTCAGATGCATCTGAAACTTGTATTGGGATTGTTGATGGAATTTCTACTGATGTGGATGCTTCTATTGTTTTGATTCCTATCAGAGGGACTGTCTCTAGTGGGATCATGGCCATATGCACATTTTGTTCTTTTTCCTTATCAATTTGTCCATTTCTTCTTCCATTTCTCTTATTTGTGCGTTTTGTTCCATAATTAGATTTAACATTTCTTCATTGTGGCCTTAAGTCTCAACCACATCTTTGGCTTGTGAATCTTATGTAGATGGAAGCTTCGGCTAATTTCTCAGATATGCTATATCATAATTCTTATTTCTTAACAACTCCTCTGCTGCCTTGACATTTTTTGGGTCATAACCAATCTTCAAAACCAATTCTTCTAATGATTTGATTTTGTTGTCCTTGGCCAAAGAAGAGATCTTCTACAGCTTTAATTGGGACTGAATATTGTTCAGGGATAAATACAACTTAGAAGCAGTCATTGAGGTATTTTTCAAGGTTGAGAAAATCATCTCTCATGTCTACCTATGCATATCCATTTGGTCTACTGGATGGACATCCTTTACATCAAATTCAAAGGCAGTCTTCTTATAGTCTGCAACTGTTTTTGGATGGGGAACTCGTGCTTGTAAGAATGCCATTTTCATTCTTCCTCTTTCTGTTTCAAAAGATGACATCAATATATGTTGATAAATGGAGTTTTTCTTCCATAATTGAGCATAGGTGATTTTGTTGAGGAGCTCGTTTCTTTGCTTGATCTTTTTATACTTTTCAAAATGTTTTACGTTGTTTTCCCATGAGCTGATTCATTTATCAGGGTAGTGTCTAGGTGTCTTTGAGATGATGGTGATGATGTAGACACTGTAAAGTGACTGTCTAATTAGGTTGAAGAGTGTGGTCCCTCCAAGACTATGGTGGAGTACATTTCTCCCTCCTTGAGCAAATCTGGTGTATGACTGGTTTTGTCCCTCTTTCTGTAAACTTGGAAATCCTCGGTTGATACCTCTATGACTGAAGGAGAAACCTCCTTCCTTTCTCTCTTCTCTGCTTGATTTTGGGGTGTGCTAGTATGTAAAGAAGTTACATGGGTAGGTTGCTCCTCTGGATCTTCTAGTGTGTTCTCCTACCATTCTGTATGGTTCATGTATTTCTCCACTCCTGGCTTCTGTGTGTGAGAATAAGGAGTGCTCCTTTGTTTGATCCTGAGTTCATAGATGACACCAAATGGGTCATATTCCCAAGTGGAACCCAGAGTAAACCTCATTTGTTTAAAGAGGTTATCTACTTCTTCTCCTGTTGATCTATTGTTGCAGATGAAAGGGCCAATCTGAGTCTTGATTCTGAGATGGGACTTCTTCTTTGCAGCAACAAAGTGGATGTCATCTAAATTCACCATTTGTCTTATGTATTCTAATCCAAAACTCCTCACTAGGAGGTATTTAGGAAATCTACAAGGAGGAAAATCACACGCATATACTCTTATATCTGTGTGGTTTTTGTATAAATACCAATCCCCTGTATTAACTTGATCAGATAAGTGTAGGACTCTCTGAATTTCTTCACTGATCCTTGGCTTGATGATGCTGTTCAACATGAAAACAACAGGGTGACTGAACTAATATGTGTAGTCTTTGAAGCTGAAATCTGTTGAATTTCTCTTGACTAATGAGGTCCATGATGTCACTGGCTATGGGCTTCCTTCCTGGTTTAATTTTTAAAGTGCAGAAGGAAACCTATTTGACCGGTAAAACAAAAACATGTACACCAGAACTCAGGAATATCTGAACATCCCTTCAGTTGGGAACCTGAATAGATGATCATGAATGTTATCAACCAAAAATTGACTGAAATTGAATTTAAGTGAAACTCTTTCTTTGTGGAGAATATGGATAAAAAACCTACAATAGATTCATCTTCTCATTCATCTGAAGAATAACCTAATAGGTAAGAAAGCATAGAATTGATCTGGTTGGCTTTGACAGTGAAGATGGAAGATGAGTAAGGTGGATTTTTCTTGGGTAATTGAGCATCCTCAGGGAGGAAAATCTCAAATATCTGGGCTCTTTGGGGGAAAGTGATTTTCTGGTACATATCGTTTAGGGATTCAATGGAAAACGACACAATTACGTCGTTTCTAGGGATTTGCAACATCTAGTCAATGGCTTCATAGGTGACTATGAATAGGGTTTCTCCAGAGTAGGAGACAATGGCCCTTTGGTTGGGCAAATAGCAAGCTTGGCATCTGAGGGTGAATTTGGGAAAATGATGGGTTTGGGGAAACATGTGCAGAGGTAAATTGGACTCCCAGAGTCCAATTTCATCACTTTCATCCAGAAAGATGTCTTTTAGCCATGAGTGCAATTCAAATAAGTCAAATTCACACCTCAGCTCTGTAATGTTTGTCTGCTAGAGGGATGTAATCTTTGTTTGCTAGAGGGATGTGGTCCAGGTCTATTGGAGGGGGAAGTATTGGGTTCTCGGTCGTATCAACGGATTTAGCCTTGGGGGCCATAATTGATAGAGCTTGCGGTAAAGTGATGGAGAAACTGTAATTACCCGGTGAAAGATGCCTGTTGATAGTGAGAGTTTATGGCGGTTGGCTTGACAGCTTGGTTCAACGTGGTGTCCAAGGTGTCTGTGTCATAAAATTGTGTTACATGAGGTGAAACAAGGTTTTACAATATCCAGGAGGTGTCTCTTATGGCACGAGATTGTTACTGGGAGGTTAACAATCACGGGGAGTGTTTTAATTGGTTAATGGGTATGTAGGATGGGACAGATGGTGGGTAGTAATAGGGTTACGGTGGCAGAGTTAGGTGAGTGGTATTGGGTGGTGGTTTCGGTAGATTTTGGAGGGGGGGGGGATACAAAATGTTGTGGATGCACCACATTAGTGTTGATTTTTCATAAGCTTAGGCTAAGCATGAAGTTCATTCCATTTTTTCATTTCACTTAACCATAAACAATAATGTTGCAAAAAACAAGATCACAAGAAGAAACACCATGCACGAGAACACAAGAAGTATCTTGGGAAACCCTTCTCAACAAGGGAAGAAAACATAGCCAAATCCTTTGCTGTAATATTCAAGAGAAATACCTTCACCAACAAGAAAGACTTAGCACACAAGAGGGTGCTTAAGCCCTATAAGACTAGTGCCCAAGTGAGGTGCACACCTTTTACCAAGTAGATGTATTTGTTGTAATTTCCAAACACACAAGAAGGATATGATTCCACAATGGGGAATCATGCCTTACTTATATTATACTTAACCAATCAACAAAGGCGTCTATTGGATCAATAGGGCCGACCTCTCTAAGTCACTTTTATTATTATTATTATTATAATTAATATTAACAATATTAATTATATTTTACATTTATTATTAATCACATTAAGGTGGGTCTAACTTGTACCCTTTATATAACAATTAGGGTTACAGGCAGGTCTGACTCTTGAACAACATATAGCAAAGGATCTGATACACCCACTAGGGGCACATTCATAGGGATGTCATAGCTCTGGCTCACTGCATTACACAAAAGAACCAAATCTACACACGTTCACCTGTGTTCATCCACATGCATGTCCACTCTATAGATCTCCATTCCCACTACCTCACATAGGAGAATCATTTGGAGTTTTCTCGTCAACTCTGCTACTCAGAGGAGGCTAATACATCATCTTCATTTCTGTTCAGATGATGATGCACCCAACACTTTTGGGATTTCACATGTTCACCTTGTGCTCAACCACATGCACGTCCAACTCATCAGATCGCTTTTCCTACTGGATAATCATCTGGAGTTCTCACTATCTTCATGGAGGAGGTCATCTCTACATTCCTATCTTTGTCTCAGGTGTGAATCACAAACCCTTCTTAGGGGATTTCTATCAAGTTTGTAAGATGAGAGAAAGGATTAACATAGCTAGAATGATCCACACCTCATAGGTTTGTAATCTGGAGAATGTCTCACATGGCTGCATTCATCAACACTCCCTATCAGCTAGGGAGGCATTTTCCATCAGGCCAAGTCTCTCATGGAAATACTCGAACTTTGTCCTGGAAAGTGGTTTAGTCAAGATATTTGCAATTTGTTCATGAGTAGATAGATACTGTACATGTATTTTCTTCCTCTGCACCATGTCTCTGATATAGTGATACCTAATTTCAATGTGTTTCTATTTGTCATGAAAAACTGGATTCTCAGAGATCTTTACACAACTCTGGTTGTCACAATTAATAGTTGTCGGATTCATTTCATGATCGAACAAGTCTGTCAAAATTTTGCGAAGCCATACATCTTCACGAACTGCCACACTCAGTGCAATGTGCTTTGCCTCTATTGTACTTAAGGCTACAGAGCTTTGTTTTCTGCTACACTAGGAAACCATGGCTGATCCTATGGTGAAGCAACAACTTGAAGTGATCTTTCTGTCTACTACACTTCCTGCCCAATCTGCATCGGCATATCCTTCCAATATTAAGTCTACATTGGCTACATATCTTAGGCCATAACCAATTGTTCCTTGTAAGTATCTCAATACATGTTTTGTAGCTATCTAGTGTGTTTGTTTTGGTTGGATCATAAAATGGCTAAGCACATTTACTGCATAGAAAATGTCTGGTCTGTTGTTAACCAAATACATCAAAGATCCAACAAGTTGTTGATATAAATGTGAATCTATGTCTCTTGAATCAGTGTCACTCATTTTCTTTAAATCCATTACCATTGAAGTAGGCATGGATTTGCAATTTGTCATTTTGAACTTCTTTAGTATCTCTATAGTATATTTTCCTTGACTTAGGAAAATCTCATATTTTTTCTGCCATACTTCTAGTCCCAAGAAACAATGCATTAGGCCGAAATCCTTCATTTCAAATTTGGCAGTCAGGGCTCATTTGCATTCTCCAATGAGTCTTTCTGAACCGATGAGGAAAAGGTCATCAACATATAGGACTAAGATCATGCACTCATTTCCATCAATGTGATAATACAAGTTTGGGTCAGCTGTACTTTTTTTGAACCCCAAACTTATCATAAATCCATCCATTTTATTGTACCAAGCACATGGTGCTTGTTTTAATCCATATAGGGCTTTCTTCAGCCTGCATACATGAGATTTTTTGTTGTGCATAACGAAACCTTCTGGCTGCTCAATATAAACTTCTTCCTCAATTTCACCATTGAGAAAAATTGTCTTTACATACATCTGATGTAGCTTCCAACCCATGGAACAAGCTAGTGCAATGATAGATCAGATGGAGGTATATCTGGTTACTGGTGAAAATGTCTCATCATAGTCAATTCCCTCTATTTGTGAAAACCCTCTAGCCACGAATCTTTCTTTGTATTTTTCAATGTTTCCATCGACAACATGTTTGATTTTGTAAATCCATTTGGAAGTCACTACAGACTTTCCCTCTAGTCTTGGAACAACATCCCATACATCATTTTTTAATATAGATTGGTATTATTCGGTCATGGCATCTTTCCAAACTTGTTCACATGCAACTTCTCCATGACAAGATGGCTCTGAATCAATAATTTGGGACATGGCTGAAAGGTAGCTTGAGAATATCTTTGGTCTCTTGCTTTCTCTGATTTCTCCTTGTGGAGCTTTATGTCCTTCTTCTTCTTCTAAGGTTTGTTGAGTCCAAGCAGGTCTCTTATGTCCAGCTGTGACATTTCTGGGTATGTTGCTTGGGGCATCCGAATCTGCTGGAGCAAGTGGATCAACTGAAATTTTTGACTCGTCTGTAATGATATATGTCTCCCTCTAAACTGTTGAAGGGGGAGATGTTAAGCCCTAGTATTGGATCATTACCCCTTAATTGGGGCATATTATATTAGTAATGTTATTTTATTTATGTCATCTTTAGGCCATTAGTGGTAATTATACCTCCTAGTCTCCTATATATACCAGGAGACATTTTCATTTTGAATCATCTTGTACTTGAACATTTAAGTGGGGTAAAAGGAGGTTGCCCCCTCGAAGAGGCTTATTATATGAAATTATCTCTTTTTCAAGGCGTTGAGTACTTTTCCTAAGGTTTTTCTATGTTATATTGATGTTTGGTTCTTAACATATGGTACCAGAGCTCAAGGTCTTGGGGTTTCGTTGCTACATTTGAGACACCATGGAATTTTCGTTATAACTTTTTTTTCTACAATGTTTCAGAAGGAACGGCTTAGAGGATATTTAGTACACAGACCAAGGTACGTTGGGTTAAAAATTCAGCTCCTGAGGCATTATACTTTCGGAGATACAACCTGTACAAGATAGGGTATCTCACTAGTCCTATTGAATAGTCTCAAGAAGGTGTTCCAGGTAAAACAATCATAAATTCTTGTTGGAGTATCCAAATTGAGTGGGACTGGTTTCATTGGATCATGGATCGTCTGTAGTATTTGGGATGCTAGTTTTAGAATTTGATATCAATTATTTTGTGTGAGGCATGCTATACAAGTGAGATCTCCTGGAAAGGCCAAAAATCGGCAAATTGTGAGGAAGTTACCGTAAATTCCACTTGGCACATCCAATTTTGATCAGACCTATGGAATTATAGAGAAGAAATATGAGAGAACTACCTAAAAGAAAGTTTCATACCTAGAAGTGTCGAAACTTGGGAGATAAAACAGAATAAATATTGTCTAGCAGAACCGCCTCAAAATCAAGATTAAAAAGTGGTACTTGGCCAACATGCCACCAAAAAAGGGACCTTCTACACCAAATAAGCCTCCAGAAAATCCTAATTGGACTCTTGATGAAGGTGAAGAAATGCGTAGGGACATAAATGAACTACAAAAGAAGATGG
>SNQJ01S0038083.1:81860-97258 GCA_010110895.2 Picea sitchensis | reverse complement strand
TGAGTGATTTGGACGTGTAACACACACAAGTTATTCACAAGTATATATATTAGAGTAGGTGGAAACAAGTGTTATATACATTGTTGTCATATATATCAGTATATTCAGGCAACGAGTGTTTTCTTACAGGGCTGGTGTATATCAGTATAAACATGAAACAAGTGTACGTTTATAGTTCTAGTATTTATCAGTACAGAAAGGCAGTGTATATCAATCTACAAGAGGCTTCTATAACAATCCACAATAGGGCTGCATTTTCAGACCAATAGCAGGAAGCCATATCATTCCAAAAACAAGCTCCTATAATAGAGTTTATAACAACAAGGTTTATCAGTAGGAGACAGTCAGATCAAATTTGTTGGCAAGATCTTTAAGAGAAGAGTATTCATGGTGGATATTTTGTAAGTGATCATACTTTATTAATGCAATAAAAGGAGATTGTTTACTGGGGGTTTTCTCCCTGTATAGGGTTTCCCCATGGTACATGTGTTGTGATCTTGCATGCTAGTAATTCCTTATGATTATTGTTGTTTGAATTTATGAATGATGTCAAGCTAAGTTCTAAGTACAATCATAATTTTTAAAGAAGTACTTACATTATTAAATAAAGCTCAAAATTTAACACAATTCCTTACTTATTCCTAAAGAAAGTTGGCCTCCTTGATATTGAAACCCCTTTCTTTGACTTGTCTTATTTTCCTTGTTGACCTTTTTGATTTATCATTTAATATTTTAAAATTGTAAAATATTATTTGTGCTATCCCTAACCTACCTATCTAATTGTAAAATATTATGATTTAACATTTTAAAATTGTAAAATATTTTATGGAAAAAAGGACTAATGTGCTATCCCTAACCTACCTACCTAAAAATATAAAAGAGTAAACTCTTCCTCACTCATTACACTCACACACTCTCTTAGCCGAGTTTTGGACTGAGGTATTTCTGTGACTCTTCTTGATCAGCTTGCTAAGGGGCTACGACTCTTCTGGATAGATCTTTAGCTCCTCCTTGGTGTGTTTATGGTATGCTACAACTATCGTGGGCTTACCCTCTCCAACCTTTCTTGTTTAAGCTCGTCGTTGACCCTAATGGTCTTTCCCAGCCAACCGTAGAGTTCTTTTTGGTTATTGATTGATGTTCTGGTTCCTCTTGCTAATGTCGCCTTATTGTCTAGGTGTTTTGCTCGTGCCTCCTTGTTGTCTAGATGATTCATTTCCCTATGTGTGTTGGCCCACTTTGTATTCTAGCAGCCTAGTACTTTTATGAATTGGACTTGGGGTTGTTATGGAACTACTGATATTTTGTAGCAGTTGTTTTGTGGGATGGAAATGTTAAGGTTGTTTGGGTTTTTTTCTTTTCATCCCTAGGTTGAACATAGTTTTTGTTTCAGCCCTATTACTTGATAGTGACATGGTTTCTTGTTTCTTAGCCATCTGAGTTTGTTTTCTGGTCTACTACCCTAAAATTTCTTCTTGGCAATTGGCCTAATGATCATGATGAGATCTACCCTGAGGGTTTGATCCATGACCCCTTAATCTTTTTCTGAGCATACATCAATGAAGGTAACAACAACATATCAGGTAATTTTGTTCCTTGTTTCAGCTAAGTAAATGTTTTTTTATCTACTGTTTTATGCTATTATATTATGCATTAGAAGTTTTAAATGTCTTGTTAATCCTATATTACAATAGCTAATGTTTTGAAATTAAAATAAAATATTTTTGTTTTAGCTAGGTACTATTTTTGCCCTTAAATCATAACATGGTATCAGAGCTTAGGGCATGAAAATAGCTCATTTGTGGTAGACTTTTGAGCCTGCGTGGATCCACTATTAACGGGTTTTTTTTTAGATTAGTAGTGAGTTTGTTTTGTATAAGATTTATCTTGTAAACAGTTTTCAAAATGGCTTCATCTTCAGTCAAAGTAGAAGATAGGCTTGAATGGGATTCAAACTTCAATTCCTAGAAGGCTAGGGTCTTTAATATCCTGGAAGAAAGTGACTTAGATGAGCTGGTTTCCAGGGTGATGGAAGAACCTACTTCAAATGCAAGAAGAACAGCCTATAAGAAGAGGAAGGACAAATCCAAGAGGGTCCTTTTTGACTCAATTAAAGATAGTATGATGCCTCTTATCTCTCATATAAGTAGAAAAAATGAATGTTTTGATGCCCTAGAAAATTTGTATGAAAATAAGCCACCTACTCAAAAAATGACCTTGAAGAAACAACTACGTACATTGAATATGGGAAAGGATGAAACCATGTCTTCTTGCTTTTCCATAATTTCCCAAACAAGAGACCAGCTTGCAACAATTTGAGTTGCAGTAGATGATTATGACCTTGTACAAACAATAGTAGATCATCTTCTAGAATATTGGGAGACATTTCTCTCATCTGTAAATGGAAGAGAAGTTCAACCCAATTTCGAGAGATTATGGAATGTTTTCTTGGAAGAAGAGGGAAAACTTAAAAGAAGAAATGTTCCCTCCACTGTAAAATACCATGCTCTTTCAGCCAAAGAAAAGAAATGGAAGAGGTTTCCTCCACACAAAGGAAAAGGTAAGAAACATCAAGGTAAGAACTCTCATCCTCACTCTCATTTATCTAAAGTAAGATGACTTAATTGTAACAAGCTAGGTCATTATGAAAAATACGGTAGGAACCCTCCTTCATGGAAAAAACATAAAGGAAATTTCCATGCTTCAGTTGCAACTGAGGAAAAAGAGCCTCAAAGAAAGAGAACCAGAGATATTACTAAAGAACAAGAACAACGCAAATAAATGTATCTTGTTTCAACTCTCTCTGGTGTTGTCACCAAATCAAGATAAATTTTGTTAGTGGACAATGGGGCCTCCAAGAACATGACAGGCTTCAAACAAAACCTTTTGAACTACCAAGATAAGAAGTTCAATGTGAAGGTAGAATTGGGTGATGATGGCACTTATGCCATCAAAGGAATTGGATCAACATATTTTCAAATTCATTCAGGTAATGTATTTCATATTGAAGAAATTATTTATGTTCCTGGATTAAAGAAAAATCTTATCTCAGTTGCATTTCTAGAAAGTAAATGGTACACACTAGCCTTATCTAAAGGAAAGGCTCTTATGTGGCCCTCAAATGAAAGTATGATCTCAACCATGATAATCGGAGCTCAAGAAGGTGGACTTTACAAAGTCACTAGTCAAGTTATTCAAGCATTAGCTCATGAGATGATCAACCCTTGCGAACTATGGCACATAAGGTTTGGACATCTCGAATATAATTCTCTCCCAGGTTTGAAAAACATGGCAACAGGTATGCCAGTTTTTTCTTTTGAGTATGATAATATCTGTAGAGGTTGTACTCTTGGTAAAAATACAAAGAAAGCTTACCCTCACAATAATAGAAAAATTAATGGTATCTTAGATCTTATTCATTCTGATCTCTATGGACCTATGATTTCTCTGTCCATGAATGGTTTCCTTTATTATATCATTTTTATTGATGATTGATCTCGTAAAAACTGGATTTATTTTTTGAAAACTAAAGATGAATTCTTTAGTAAATTTCAGGATTTTAAGAATCTTGTTGAAAATAAAACAGGTAGACATATCCATGTTTTTAGAACAAACAATGGAAAAGAGTTTGAATCCCACAAATATGATGATATCTTCCAGGATTATAGGATTAAGAGAGAGATGACCATGCCTTATAATCCCCAATAGAATGGGGTTGTAGAAAGGAAGAACATGACAATTTGTGAGGCAACCAGAGCTATGATGTATGATCAAAATATTTTTTTATCTCTTTGGGTTGAAGTTGCAAGTACTACAGTCTATATTCAGAATAGGTGTCCTCATAAAGCCTTGGAAGAGGAAACTCCAGAAGAATTCTTCACAGGTAAGAAGCCTTCAGTTGATCATTTAAGAATATTTGGTAGTTTTGTCTACATTCATGTACCAAAAGAAAAGAGGACAACGTTAGAGCCTTCTGGAAATAAAGGCACTTTTGTGGGGTACAATGAGATATCAAAATCATATTGAATCTATGTTCTAGGGAAAAAGTATATAGAGTTCAATAAAGACGTGACCTTCCATGAGGAAGCCTCTCGTCATTCCAGAGAACTTCCCTGTGATACATAGGAGCAAGAAGCTCCATCTTCAGAACCTTCAGACTCACAACTTTCAGATGAGAAAAGGGAGGAGACCAGAGAGACTTCAGTTGACCCCGTAAGGGATTCTATTGAGTTTCCCTTAGAGAAACCTCCTTCCAAAAGAAATCTAGCATGGTGTTGTGAAATTTTAAAGGAAGCAGAAAAATATGCAACACCTAAAGGTATTTTCAAAGAAAGAAAGAAGCTGGATAAATACTCAGGTTTGATACTTCAATTAAATCTTGTGATTGACTCAGAAACTTGCACCTTTGATGAGGTTGCCAAACATAAAGTTTGTAAGGATGCTATGATAGAAGAATATAAGTCAATATTGAAGAATGATGTATGGGAAGTGGTCCCAAGTGTTAAATTTTGATATTGATTTCTTAGGTGGATTATTTCTTTGAATTCTTCAACACTTTGATTCCAACTTAATGTATTTCAACAATATAGAATCATAATTGAATAAGAATAATCATGTAGATACATAAGCATGAACATAAACAACACATATACCCTAGGGAAGCCCTGTACAGGGAGAAAAACCCCAACAAATGATATTCCTTTATTGCATTAATAATGTAAGATAACTTACAAACATCCACCATGAAAAATTTTCGCTTAAAGATCTTGCCAAGTTGACTTTGACCTGATAGAGAACTAAGAGACCTTACTGATATAGACCTATCCGAGCTGCTTTCAAAGACTGAGATATATCATCTCTAATATGGGTTGTAGAAGCTTCCTCTAATTGACTAATGTGCACCTCTGATATGCTATCTCTAAATCACTGAGGTGCGCCTTTGATATGCTTCCTCTACAACGTTGTTATGCACCTTTTATGCTACCTCTATATGTTTTTATTACAACACAATTGTGCACCTTTTATGTTGCCTCTATATGTTGTTATTACAACACTATTATGTGCCTTATATGTTGCCTCTGTATGTTGTTATTACAACAATGTTATGCTCCTTTTATATTGCCTCTATATGTTATTATTACGACATTGTTATACACCTTTTATGTTGCCTCTATATGTTGTTATTACAACACTGTTATGCACCTTTTATATGCTGCCTCTATAGATGATATGCGCCTCTATATGTTGTCTCTACATGATGATATTACAACATTATTACGCACCTTTATATGTTGCCTCTACATTCACCCTTACCCTACATAACCACAGTGTGGAAGAGAGGTGTTGACCTCTGCTTATAAAGGAGTGAAGAGGAGAAGTAGATGGCTCGAATTAGGAACTTGTTTGCATGCTTTAACATCACTCAGCTTCACACTTTAGTTTGAAAATAAAACTAGACTTGAGACTTCAGTTA
Source organism: Picea sitchensis (assembly GCA_010110895.2). Lineage (NCBI taxonomy): Eukaryota > Viridiplantae > Streptophyta > Pinopsida > Pinales > Pinaceae > Picea > Picea sitchensis. Next base: position 91,785 of record SNQJ01S0038083.1, on the reverse strand, counting down.
CAACTCACCCTTGACTTGGCATGCATGCGTACTAATGTAGCATGCATGCATGCATGCATGAAACATGCAACTAAATATGAATGCATTGCATGTCATGCATGCATGCAGGAAACATGCATGCATGTAATATGAGACAACTTGACAACAATGTCTTTGACTTAGAAATGCAACTTTGACTTCCACAACTCGACTCTTTACAAGACAATTCAAATTTCTCTTCATGGTGGATAATGTTACATGTGCCAATGCACTAGATCAATACATTTATATCATTTTCAATATTACGAATATCGTTTGTTTCTAGCTCATAGGAATTTTGTATTCAACCTAACGTTTTCCAGATGGTTTGAATTTTTCTCATGGCTCACAAGGCTTCACTAGGCTCATAGAGGTTGTATGTTCCCCATGACTTTTTCACTAGTATGTCTATGCTCACAGAGGTTGTACGTTCCCCATGAATTTTGCACTAGACTGTCTATGCTCATAGAGGTTGTATGTTCCCCCTGACTTTTACATTAGACTTACATAGCATCTTGTTCGTCCTGAATTTCCGTTTGACTCACAGAGGTTGTACGTTCCTCCTGGATTTTTTCAATACCTCACAAGACTGGTTGATTATGCAAATCTCCTTGGATAGCCTCAGGGTGGCCCATATGGCCTCTCATTGGAGAATTACTATTGATGATACCAAATTTAACACTCCCTCTAATCGAGGGAGTCATTCTCAACCACACCAAGCTTGCCTCTCAGCTGCACAAACTGTCTTGAGGTCAAAGGCTTGGTCAGGATATCAGTTACCTGCTCGCTCGTGGCTATGTATTGTAAATTTATAGTTTTTCTCTAGACCAAGTCTCAGATGGTACTTCATGTCAATATTTTTTGACCTGTCATGAAATACCAGGTTCTCTGTCAAATTTATGTAATTTTAATTATCAGAGTGAACCACCGTCATCTCGAGCTTGTCACCAAACAACCCAAAAACCAATTTTCTGAGCCATACTACTTCCTTGCTAGCATCACTTGTTGCAATGTACTCAGCCTTTGTTGTACTCTATGCAATGGATCCTTGTTTCTAGCTTGACCAAGATATCATAGTGAATCCTAAAATGAAGTAGTATCTGAAATTACTCTTCTGATCCACTAGGCTTCCTGTCCAATCAACATCTGCATACCCATGTAGAAATAAACCACCACTGGATGTATATCTCAAACCATAAGTAATGGTCACTCTGAGATATCTCAAGATGTGCTTTACTGCCACCCAATGTCTCTATCTTGGTTCAGTCATGAACAGATTCATTGCAATCACTGCATAGAATATATCTGGCCTGGTGTGGATCATGTACATCAATGATCCAATCAGCTGCCTATACATGGTGGGATCCACCAAATCTAAACCTGTATCAGAATCATGCATCTTCCTTAGGTTGGTAACCATTAGAGTAGACATGGATTTGAAATCCATCATACCAAACCTCTTTAGTACATCCACTATGTATTTTCCTTGTGCCGGAAATATCTCGCCCTGTCTTTTCCACACTTCCAATCCTAGGAAGTAATGCATCAAGCCTAAGTCTTTCATCTTGAATTCTGAGGTTAGATCCCTCTTACACTAGGCTATTAGCCCTTCATCTCCTATTAGAAAGATATCATCAACATACATGATTAGTATAATAGGGTGGTTATTTCTTACCTTGAAGTACATACTTGCATCAACATCACTTTTCTGAAATCCTAGGCTCTTAAGAAAGCCATCAATCATGTCATACCAAACTCTGGGAGCCTGCTTAAGACCATACAAGGCCTTCCTTAGCTTGCATACATGATTTCCTTTGTTATGCAGTACAAAACCATCTGGTTTCTCCACAAAGACCTCCTATTCAATCTTTCCATTCAAGAATGTTGTTTTTACATCCATCTAATGTAGCTTCCAACCAAGAACAGAAGCTAAAGCAATAATAGTTCGAATGGAGGTATACCTGGCTACAGGGGAAAAAGTATCTTCGTAGTCGATTCCTTCTTTCTGAGTGAAGCCTCTGGCTACAAATATTTCTTTGAAATTTTCCACACTTCTATCAGCTGCATGTTTGATCTTATAGATCCATTTGGAAGAGACCACTTATTTTTCCTTTGGCCTCGACACAATGTCCCAAACATTGTTCTTTAGAATAGACATGTATTCCTCAAGAATGGAATCCTTCCATAATTTTAATTTATCTTCTTCTTCAAATGAAAAAGTTTATACATCAATGATGTTGCTCATCAGTGCAACATAGCCTCCAAACCTGTGAGCTCTCTTACTTTCCCTAAAATTTCCTTTGGGAGCAGCTATCATTTTTTATTTTTGCATTGTTTCTTTAAGCCATTCTAGATTCCTTTTGGCTGGAGGTTCTTCAAGATTTATTTCTAACTCTTCAATAGGTTATAGGGGCTCATCACTTGGCCCTTCACAAGTTTCCTCCCTCTAATCATCTGACTCTTCATTTTCAGAAGAGGGTGAAGTAGGTTGAACTACTTCTGATTCCTGCTGAAGCTCCCTGGATTTCTTGAATGTGGCTTCCTCATGGAAAGTCGCATATTTTCTTACCTCTATCTTCCTCTGACCTGGTACATAAATCCTGTAAGCTTTGGATTTCTCACTGTACCCCACAAAAATGCCTTTCTTTTATGAGGGTTCAATATTTGTCCTCTTTTCCTTAGAGACATGAATATACACTAGACACCCGAATATGCACTAGACACCCAAATATCCTTAGATTCCCTACTTCAAGTTTGATCCCTGAGAAGACCTCTTCAAGAGTCTTGTCCTTCAAGATAGCATGTGGAAACCTATTCTGAATATAGACGGAAGTGAAGGTAGCTTCTTCCCATAAAGAATTTGGTAGATCCTGGTCAAACATAATTTCTTTCACTGCCTCACAAATTGTCATGTTTTCCTCTCAACAACTTCATTTTGTTGAGGGTTAGATGGCATGGTCAACTGTCTCTCGATTTGATCCGGATTTAGGAGTGGAATGAGCTGATTATAGACTGAATAAAATAGACAAAGAGATATGAAGAATAACATAGATATCCAGTGAACAATATCTTCTATTAAATAAATGAAATAGGCTGAAACTGTAAAACTGCAGAACTGAAACACTTTCTCGAATGGTGGTATCTATCTTTGAGAAGAGATGTGGATGCTACACACATCCATCTGATAAGAATGACTACAATGAGGCTCCAAAGGCCTTTTTTATATTACTCATTATTTCCAAAACCCTTTACATCCAAAAACCTAACCCTAGAAGGTGAAACGCCAAAAGTCATGTGGGCCCCTATGGGTAAGTTGGTACCTCAACTTCCCGGGGTGCTAAATTTTGCATATAACCTTTGTTTTAGGCATGTGATAGCCCGTTGGAAAGGTATTTCAGAGAACTAGACATTCCTTCATCAAAATCTAACTCTATCTGCAATTTTATTGTGGCGAGCCAAGAAAAAAATGTTTAGGGCCCCAAAACAGCCCTGGAAGTACATCAAGATGTGCTAACATGAAAACATATAAAATAAGCTAGTTGGATTAGACAAGAGGCCACCAATATCCACCTAGAGGATGTGTATGGATTCAGACAGCCCCAAAAGTGTAGAACCCACAATTACAAAGAAGTACAAAAGAACGTGTTGAACAAAAACAGACAAGAGGAGCCAATTGGAATAGGTGGGTGGACATCAATATCCACCTGGATCAATCCTCCCCCCTTAGGAAGCAATGGTCTCCATTGCATTGAGTTACCCCATCAGGGGAGGAAACTTCTATTCGATTTGGCCCCGGGTGAGCCAGTTGCCTTGGTGTAGGAGTTTCCCTACCTTAACAACCCAATAAAGTTGGATCCTCTGTTGGCGAGTGCCCTTGACCTGTGTGTCCACTATCTAGTCAGTGAATTCTTGTTCCATGTATTCAGGGTTGAGCTCTATTGGTGTTAGTTGTTTTGTGATCTCTGAGGTGTCCAATAATGGTGGAAAATATGGCTGAAGGAGGTCCACATTGAACACTAGGTGCAGGCCAAGGGAGGGTGGAGTGTTGAGATCAAAATCATTGCTACCCATAACCTTGGTGATAGTGTAAGGCCCATAGCGAAGTGGACGAAGCTTTCAATGGGACCCCATAAGACACTCCTTCTACAAATGTAACCAGACCTAGTCCCCAACCTAAAACTAGTGTAATACCCTGTGTTGATCATGGCACTTCTTGTACTTAGCATTGGATTTCTGCAAAATATCTTGGACCTGTTGGTGGATGTGTTGAATCCTTCAATGAATATGGTGGCTTCATATGTATCAAACTAAACATGGGAAGAGTCTATCTGTGTGGTAGAAAGAAGTAGTGCAACATCCATGGGACCCAAGTGTTGGAATCCCAGGTCCACCTGAAATGGGTTATGGATTATGGAACTATGGAGAGACCTGTTGTAACTATGTTGAACATAGGGGAGACTCTCATCCCATGTACATGGATGCTTAGATTTGTACATGCACAGGGTGTGCACAATTATCTGACTGAAAACCTCTTTTTGGTCGTCCGTTTGGGGATGGAAAGAAGTGGATATAGTGAGCTTGGTGTCCAACAGTGACCATAGACTCGACCACAATGTGTTGAGGAACTTGTTGTCATGGTTGAAGATGATGGTCTGTGGTATTCCAAAATGGACTCACACTCATTCAAAGAAGAGTTTGGCCGTATCTGCCACTATGATATTCTTCTTGCAGGCTGTGAGGATGGCCATATTCGAAAACCGATAAATGACCACAAATACATAGTCATTTCCTTTCTTGGCAGATGGAAGGCTAGACATGTAATCCATTGAGATGGATTCCCAAGGCTTCTCGGGAGTAGGAAGAGGGGTGTATAAGCCTTGCTTCTTGATGGTTGGCTTGGCAATGGCACAGGCAGTGCAATATCTGATATACTTTCCGATTTCCTATCGAAGTTTTGGCCAATAAAAATGTTTCTGAGGAACGACCATAATTTTATCCACCCCAAAATGTCTTGTCATCTTACTATAGTGGGCTTCCCAGATAAACTTTGCATGCTTTCTTGTAGGAACACAAAGATGGCCCAGATGACATAATAGTCTGTCTTGAATGTGAAAATCGGTGACAGTTGCGCCTATACCCAAGAGATGATAGATTGTGGCAAAGTCTTGATCTTGTTGATAATTTTGGGGCCACTCAGATGCCTCATGTCCATAAGAATGGAGCACACTGGTGAGTGTAGCCACAGGAGTTTGACTAAGGTATTCAGCAACACGATTTGAGATCCATGTCTTATACTTGATGTTGAGATGGAATTGTTGTAGGTAGGTGGACCACTTCTGATGGCAGTCATTATGAAATTTCCCATATCTTTGCATGAAATACAGAGGCTTGTGATCAGTGTTGATAATCGTCTCCTTTCCCAGAATGTAATGTTTCCATTGACGACAGGATTGTACAATGGAATACATTTCCTTGTCATACGTGGCGTATTTCCTGGTAGTATCTGAGAGTGTCTCACTATGATATGCCACCAGATGACCATGTTGAGTGAGAACTATGACTACATCATATTCAGATGCATCAGTATCAATCTCGAACAGTTGTTACAGATAAGGAAAGGAGAGTACTGGAGTTGAGCACAAGCGATGCTTCAGATCATCGAATTATCATTGTTGTTCCTTCCCCCACATGAAATTTTTCCTGCCACTTCCCTTGGTCACCTGGCTAAGGGTCCATACAATATGAGAGAATCCCAACACAAACCGTTGGTAGAAGTTTTCCAGTCCCAAGAAGCTCCAAATCTCAGTTAGTGTAGTTGGGACTAGCTAGTCACAAATGACTTGGATCTTAGTTGGATCAACATGTAGCCCATGCTCATCAACAATGTAGCCCAATTATTGGACCATGTTCATGCCAAAAGAGAATTTTTCCAAGTTGACATATAGCTTGTGTTGCCGCAAAGTACTCAAAACCTACTGAATATGCTGCATGTGCTCCTCCCAAGTTCTGTTTAAGATGAGGATGTCATCCAAATATACCACCACAAAGGATTTGGTGAAGGGTCACAATACATCATCCATCAACCTCATGAAAGTGGTTGGTGCATTTGTTAAGCCAAAGGGAATGACCAACCATTCGAAGAGACCTTCTTTAGATTTGAAGGTTGTCTTCCATAGATCAGTTGGTACGATGGGAACCTGGTGGTAGCCAGACTTTAGGTCAATATTGTTGAAGAAATTTTCTTCCTTGAGTTGGTCAAGAAGGTTATCAATCCTAGGAATTGGGTACCAGTTCCTGACTGTGATTTTGTTTAAGGCTCTGTAATCAATGCAGAGTTTCCAAGTCTCGTCCTTCTTATGCATGAGTACAATCGATCTTCTGCAAGGGGAGGAGCTGGGTCTAATGTTCCCCTTTCAAAGAATCTCTTGGATCTGATGCCTGATTTTGTCATTTTCCATCAGCGAGTGATGATAGACTAGTCCATTAGGTAGAGGTGCACCAAGGGTTAGATCAAATAGATGTTTGACTTGGAAGTGCATCGGTACCCCGGTGGATGAGGAGAAGATGTCTCTATATTCTTCCACGATCCCGTCCACTTGTTTCTGCTGCAAAGAGAGGCTCTGTGTAGAGGCCATGGATGTGGCGACGACCTTCTGCTTACTGTGAGAACGGATCACAAAGAAGACAAACTTCCTGATCTATGAAATGAACTTACTGCATTTCTTAGCAGAGATTAAATAAATAGTGGTAGGCAGTGCTACCTTTGGTATCCTATACAATTGTCTACCCAAAGTAATAATAACACTGCGGGGTCTAGACTCATACACAACATGATGCTTCCACAAATATGGTTGTCCTAAAATAGCATCACAAACTTCAAGGGGAGAAATATCACACAATACCTCATCTTTGAAAGTCTTGATGTTGTAAGGTAGACAACATTGTTGGCTGACACAAAGATCTCTTCCTTGGCGAAGCCAGCTGATGGTGTAGAGTTACGAGTGTGGTGTCATTGGCAGGTCCAGCCGCTTGATGACCTCTTCTGAAATCAGGTTATTTTGACTGCTTCTATCGACATTGAAATGAAACAGATCCCCCTTTACCCACATCTGTGAGTGAAAGAGGCGTTCCCCTTCCTCTGGTTCTTCTTATTTGCTTGGCCAGATTTTGGTGGTAGCAATAGTGGCACTAGGTTCAACATCGATAATTCTTCCCTCCTTCATGATTTGATTCAGAATTAGAATTACCCTCCAACTCGGAAGCCTTAAGCTCGACCACGAGTGACTTCTTGGAGTGACATTCTTCAGTGTTGTGCCAAGGGATTTTATGGTACTCACACCATTTTCCCGTTTCCTTCTTTGACTTCTCATTACCCCTCTTGTGTTGCAGCTTAGACTGGTTGTCTTGAGATTGGTCATCTCGTCTCGGTACCTTGTTGTGTGGGTTGGGGCCACCTTTTCCCTGCTTCAGCTATGAGGAGTTTTTAGATCCAAACTCTCGCCTCTTCTGCTTAAATTTCTGCTCGATCTTGACAACATATCTATAAGTCATGCCCAATGAGGTGATGTCTAGAAACTCTGTTTATGTTTGAATGTATCTATGAAAACAACTGCATTATTTCAACACTAGATGACGCTCAGAGTATTTGATACCCAATTTGGTGTGCAGGGTATGGAAAATATTGGTGAAATCTAGTACTGTCTGGTCCCTTTCTTGACGCAAGTGGTCCATCTGGTATACTGGTCCTCGTAGCTTCCAATAGGGTAGTATTTTTCTTTAATGGTGTCCCAGAAGGAATCCCATGTAGGGGCCACCACAAATATTGCAGATTCATCTATGATCCTTTTCTTAGAGTAAGTATCCCACCAGTCCTTAACATGGGGGATGGCCTTGAGGAGTGAAAAAGTAATATTTTCCCTATCAGAAAAATTGTGGACTGAAAAATACCTTTTGAGTAGATTCAACCATTTATCTAGAGCATTCGGATCTATCAGTCCTTCAAATTATGGAATATCAAAATTTACCTATACCTTGAAGGGGGTTTCATGGCCGCTTGATGAAGATGCTTCTCCTAACATGGGGGATGGCCTTAAGGAGTGAAAAATTAATCTTTTCCCTATTAGAAAAATTGTGGACCGAAAAATACCCTTCGAGCATATTCAACCATTTATCTAGAGAATCCGCAACTATTAGTCCTTCAAATAATGGAATATCAAAATTTACCTATACCTTGAAGGGGGTTGCATGGACTCTTGATGAAGATGCTTCTCCTGTGGGAAGCCAACGAAGGATCTGCGCAAAGTTGTTCATCATTTTGTTCCTTTGTCGTGCGAGGCCTTCCTCGAGTTAATAGGATCTCCTACTCCATCATATTTCTTTTTGTCCCCCATGGGTTTTTTTCAGGCTCGACCCGCCCGATATTGCAACGATTTGATTGGTTCAAGTCCCAGGCTCTTGCACCCATATCTTGTTGGGGACATGTATGAAGAAAAATAAATGAAGAGCAGACCTCTCTAATACCATTGATCTGGATTTAGGAGTGGAATTAACTGATTACAAACTGAATACAATAAACAAAAAGATATGAAGAATAACATAGATATCCAGTGAACAATATCTTCTATTAAATAAATGAAATAGGCTGAAACTGTAAAACTACAGAACTGAAACACTTGCTCGAATGGTGGTAGCTGTCTCTGAGAAGAGATGTGGTTGCTACACACATCCATCTGAGAAGAATGATTACAATGAGGCTCTAGAGGAATTTTTGATATTACTTATGAATTTCAAAACCTTAGACATCCAAAAGCCTAACCCTAAAAGGTGAAACGCCAAAAGTCATGTGGGCCCCTATGGGTAAGTTGGTACCTCAACTTACCGGGGTTGTAACTTTTGCATACAATGTCCGTTATAGGTGTGTGATAGCCCATTGGAAAGGTATTTCAAAGAAATACACATTTTTCCATCAAACTCTGACTTCGTTTAGATTTTGATTGTGGAGAGACAAGAAAACAATGTTTAGGGCCCCAAAATGGCCCTGGAAGTACAACAAGATGTGCTGACATGAAAACATACAAAATAAGCTAGTTGGATTAGGCGAGAGGCCACCAATATCAAAATGGAGGATGTGTAGGGCTTCAGTGTAGAACCCACAATTACAAAGAAGTACAGAAGAACGTGCTAAACAAAAGCAGACAAGAGGATCCAGTTGGAATAGGTGGGTGGCCACCTAGATCATGATTCCTACTGACTTGCATAAATCCTCACTGGAGAGATTCAAAATCTCCTCCATTGTCTGTTCTGAGGGTTCTGATGTGTTTCCCTGTCTTCTTTTCAATAAAGGCTTTATACTCTTTGAATTTATCAAATGTGTCACTTTTATATTTAAGGAAATATATCCAACATTTTCTTGAGTAATCATCAATTAAAATGACATAATACAAACAACCACTGAGTGAGGGAGATGACATGGGACCACATACATCAGAGTGAACCAGATCTAATATGCCATGAGCTCTGTTGTCACTACTAGGAAATGCTTTCTTTATATTTTTACCTAGCATGCATCCCTTACAAATTTCATTTTTACTAAGAGAAATAGAGGGCATACATACCATGTTCTGTAGATCTGGAAGTTCTTTGTAATGAATATGTCCAAGTCTTTTGTTCCATAACTCGTTGGAGCTAGTCATATCATGAGCCAATTCCTGAATTGAATGTCTTGTCATGACCTACATTCCTCCTCTACGAGTCCCAATGGGTTATGTTGTACTTAAGTGGCTACCTTTAGCCCACAATAGTGCCTTCCTGTCCTTGAAGATCACCCAATATCCCTTGTCCTCAAGGGTTGAAACTGACAGTAGATTCTTCTTGAGCCCTAGAACATATAATACTTCATCAACATGAA
>SNQJ01S0038083.1:63787-81850 GCA_010110895.2 Picea sitchensis | reverse complement strand
GGTCAGAAGAGAGAATGATGGCCAAAACACTTTACAAATTTTTAAAGCAAGGGTGTGGACTCGGAGAACCTGGTAGAAGATGAAAACAATCCATCAAACAAATGTTATGACATGTTTCAAACCCAAGGCATGCATACCTATGCTTGAGTGATAAAAGACTTTCAAGGTATGGATGCCATAAAATACACTGCGGATCCATAATTATATTGACAAAAAGGTATAACCACTGAAGATACACTGTGGATCTATACTCCCATGACCTGAACTGATCGTATCCATGAAGAATACAAAGTGGATCTATGAGATGACAATACATAGCAATGACCAATACAAAGTGGATCTATGTGACAATATATGTGTCAATGTTCAAGAGAAACTCCGTCGCAACCTGGGAAAAGTACATATCAGAGTGATCACTCAACCTAGGGTCTTCTTACTGATCCCGATGTAGTATGAATATAACCATGTGAATAGATGTCCTAATTTTGAACATGGCATAAACCACTTGATTACTGGTCAATGATGTAAACCGTTAACAAGCACGAGGGAGGTCACCATTGTTGTCAATGATTCCCAAGGTACTCTAGTACATTCCAACGAATGTGAATGGATGAGATGAAGTAAAACATCCATGGAATCATCTGATCAGAGGTTAATTATGTTAACCCACTGTCAGACACGAGAAGGTCTGCCATTAAGACATGTAGGTCCCAAGGTACTAACTGGTTTCTAGGTCTAATCCCTGGATAATGTGTTGAGGTTGATAGGGATAGACTTGTCGTAGGAGGGCCTTGATGTATCCACCATCAATGACATGAAACTGACACAGAGATGTAAATGGTGGATCAAAAGAACATGGACTGACACAGGTATTGAAACAAGATATTTGTGAAGGCTGACTCTCGAGGTGGATACTTCCCTTGAACACTGAGGCACAACAACAGAAACATGACATGGACCAAAACACGATGATGCAGTGGATACTATGACTTTCATCGGGTGACCCAAAGGAGTAAGAAAAACTTAGAGGATTGGTTCATTGCAGAGGTTCAGCGGATTAATATGTGTGCAAAGACAAAGTACCATGTTCAAGGGTGACTCTAAGAGTTACTGGTAATGTTCTCAAAAACTGCTTGGCTTGCTTCCTTCAATTTTTCCCCCATCCAGATAGACGAGTACCTCTTTTTAATTTAACGAGCTCGAGGAGGGTAAAACATGCTCGATACAACTCAACTTCGGTAAGTTCCTCTTCCTTTTTTTAACGAACTGGAAGAAGTAAGGGTTTGATCCCGTATGGGCCTATCGATGTTTGTTTAGCGAGTCCAAAGATAGAAAACTCAAAGATTTTTCATGATTATAGAGTCTGGAAAAACACTTAAAAGAGAACTCTCTCAGTTCCTTTTTCGTAAAGTAGTCTGATGAGACCGAAAAAGAGATAAACTATCGCTCAATAGATGTTTTCTTCAAATACTTTAATGAGCGTGAAGAGAACAAATTCGCTCGGTAATCTTTTCATGTTTAAAGAGTCTGAAAAGAACTTAAAGATGACTCCAATGTTGTCCTTTTTCGTAATGTTAGTCTCGCGAGGCCGAAAAAGAGATAAATTATCACTCGAAAGATGCCCTTTCAAACCTTTTAATGAGTGGGAAAGGAAGCAAGATCACTCAACAATATTTTCATGTTTAAAGAGTCTGAAAAGAGCTTAAAGACGACTCCAGGGGGTTCCTTTTTCGTATATCCATACAGGTCCGAAAAAGAGATAAAAGTTTACTTGGATGCATTCTCATGTATTTATGAGCATGAGAAAGAACAAAGAATAAGCTCGGTATGCCCCCAGCTTGATAGCTAGTGGATTAACTCCAGAATGATCATCAAGGGTTGGAGACATGCCCTCCAAGCTTCAATTCATTCACCGACTTTGAGGTTGTCACCAATTTCTCTACTAGATGAGAAAAAGGAGAAGGGTGGATGAAAAGAAGGTTCAAGAGAGGTGACTGTTTCATTTCTTAATGAGCTTGACATAGGAAAATAACTATGCTCAGGTTTCAAGGTTCGATCCCGAGACTGTTGCTTCATTTTTTAACGATCTTGCTACAAAGAGGAAAACTATGCTCATGACCTCTGTTTCATTTTTTAATGAGCTTGCCACAGAGAAGAGAAACTATGCTCATGGTCTCTGCTTGATCATGGCTTCCAAGAGAATAACGCTTTGGAAGGATACCATGTCAAGGGACAAAACTCGATCATGGATTCCAAGTTATCTTCGATGGATGGAAGATAATCACTCTAGAAGGAACACATGTCGAGGGTCACGATAGGGGTAAGGAGATCAGGCTCCAATAGCCCTATCGAAGAAATCACCATGTCAACTACCGGATCCAAATCATTGGAATTTGAAGTCATGGGAGACAATGCCACATAATTAACATGTGGTGGGGGTGATACTGTCGTCATATAAGAACCATTCAGGGAGGTACTCCAGTCAGGACTGATGAATGAAAGTTGGTTAATAGTCACAATTCTTCCATCGTGAGGGAAAGATATCACATGGAAAAGAGTGGACACAATAGCTTTCAAGGAATAGACATAATCCCTCCCAAGGAGTAAAGTGAAATCCANNNNACCATGACATCAATAAAGACAATTTTCCCTCCCAAAGTTACGGGAAACTAAGGAAGGATCCCTAAAGGTTGGCTGGTTCTTTTGTTAAAGGCTAACAGATTTTGTGTAACCGACGCAAGCTGCGGACAACCCAAAGCGTACCAAGCAACAAAAGAAAAAATACTAACGGATGCACCTTCATCTATCAACAGTTGAGGAACATCCCGACCACAAACCTGTACTATAATCTAGAAAGGAATGTGATAGGGAAGATGAGGTCTAGTTAGCGCACCCCAATAAAAAAGGATGGTCTCATTACTTGGAGAGGGTTTCATGGGAGAAGGAAGAATGCCCCCCGGCACAATAGATTATGTATCAACGAGAAAAACATGGGCAGTATCGAGTTTACTCTCTAGAGGGAGAGTAGGATCGATCGAGGATGGGGTCAGATCGACCACATTGGCACTCTTTAGAGGAAGAGAAGGACTGATCGAGGAAGGGACTAGATCAATCACTTCGGCACTCCTCAATGGAAAAGTGGGATTGACCGATGATGTAACTAGAGAAACCACTTTGGAACTCTTTGGATGAAGGGTGGGACTGACCGAGGAAGGGACTAGATCAATCACTTTGGCACTCGTCAAGGGAGGAGTGGGATCGACCAATGGCAGAACCGGATGGACCACTTTGGTGTCTCCCTCTAACGGGAGAGTGGGATCGATCGAGGATGAAAACAGATCGATCACTTGGGTTACACTCTTTTGATGAAGAGTGGGGTTGATCGATGATGGAATTGGATTAGCTACTTAGGTTTGTTTTTCAATGGAGGAGGAAACTAGATTTACCATCTGATCAACCAGACTGACTGGGGATGGAACTGGATTGACCATTCCATCAACTAATGATGGGTTAGGGGAAATCTTATGATAACCTTTTGGAAGTTGAAGTTTTTCCAAAAGAGAAGAAGCCTCGTCCATACGAGGAAAAAGGTGAGAGTAATGATCACCTTTACATAACATGCAAGGGAACTTGACAGTTTTCTTCTTCTTACCAACCTTAACATCACTAATTGATAGGGTATCATCGGCATGAATGGCAGTGGCCGATGACATGGAAGACCACATTTATAAGACCTTGATAAGACCGGGGCAATTCCTTAGAAAGTGGTCACCCTTTCAAAGACTGCAAGGGAATTTGGGTTTCAGATTATTCATTTTAATCTTGTTGACCTCATCAACACTCCCAGTACTATTAACAGTAACTGGTTGCTTGGATCCAATATCTAATGTTGTTGGGGCCTTGGTCCTTTTCAGGCTCTTCTTCTTCTTCTCTTTCCATTTCTTCTTCTTCTGATCAACCTGGCTACTTGCATTAGATCTTTCGCTAGGCGAGGAAGGAAAAATGGAAGGAGACTTAATGGGTGAAGAAGGCGAAAAGTCGACGTGAGGTTGATGTGTGGGTGGTGTACTAACATCTAAAGTATTAGGTGCAGTTGAAACATTGGGAGGATTCAAGATTACTGGAGTGGAGATCAACCAAACTGGTAATCCGATGGTGAGTCCTAGAAGACTCGGTGTGGCAATATACGGAGGACCAAAGTTTCCAAACGAAGGAAAGGTATAAGGTTCCCCAGGAGAAGGGGTTCCTCCATTGGTACTCTCAGGATTCGATGCCATTAATACTGACTCGACCTAAGGTCCACTAAGTAAAACAAACAACACATGCCATGAATCTGAGATGCAATCAATCAAACAAACCTTCCTACGATGAAACCACTAGTTGGTGATGAAATTCAATGTTGCGAGATCAAAATAGGAAGGGGTAGGGATAGAGTGGGTGGATCAGTTACGTTGGCGACCTGCTTAATGGAATTACACCTTGGTGCAAGCTTCCAAACATTAATTGTGGATTTACCCTCCACGGAGCCCGAGTGAGTTTGACCAATGCCTGTTCTAGGTACAATGAGACTTCCCTTCACCGTCACCTTGTGTAAGACCCTAAATATTGTGGCTACTAAGGTCACCAACTCGTAGTTAGCCCCTGGGTGGGTACAATCAACATTCCAGTCTGAACGTAAGGGTAGGGTATGTAGCTCGAAATCAATTTGAAAGGCTTCCACTCAACATTGTGGGTATACCTTCAAGCGACCCCCATAATGCGATCAGACTACTATAATTAGTCAAACCACAGAGGGATAATCTCCGTAGCTTTCCCAAGTTCCAACTCATGTGTAACCCTTGTGTGAGAGGGGGATCCCAGAAATCCTATATGACAATTGGATTTCACTCTCCCTACTGCAAGATACTAAGTTTATTTGATAGCTTTGGAAAGTTATCCTTTCAACCTATTCCAAATCCCTACACCTTAAGCTAATGTAGGTTTGCCTAACAAAATGTAAAAATTATGATAAAGTTTAGTGTAGCATTGATTTTAGTGGCTATTGTTTACTCGGAGGTGTATGAGAGTGAAGACTAATGATATTACGACTTAGTTCCCAAAACATGCATAAGAAATGATAAGCAATCTTTTCTTTCAATGAATGTCTAATTAAGGGAAGGAGAAGGATTTTCCTTTCACTGTCAAACACCAAGATGAAATGACCTCATGCAATAGTCCTCAATAAGGAATCCAAATGCAATGATAAAATGTTTATATGTGACTGATAACCAGTAGATGTAAAGCTTCCTATGCTAATCAGACTTCAAGAGTTGTGAGATTTAAGCAAACTGGAAGCAAACTTCACATAAACCAAAAGACACCCTTGTTGTGATCAAACAAGAGAAAGAAAACAAAAAACTTCAAAAGGAAGGAGAAATATCTTGGACAAGATGACTCAAATATCAGAAAGAAAAGTAGAAAATACCTTTGAACCCCTTATAAAGTTTTCACTCATTCATACAAACGAGAAGAAAACGACAAATTGCCTCCAAATTGTGAAGGAAAAATTGCAAAGTAAGGAAAAATGTCAGAAAATCCAAACAAAAGAGGATGAATCCTTAGAAAACAAGGTATTGGAGGCAAATAGGAAGAAGTATTGAAGCACTAAGAAGCTGAGCAAGGGAAAAAACAGAGACTGGACTTCAGAAAAGACAATCCTGGAAGGTTTTTTGCAGAGGAAAGGTTGGCGCTCTGGTGTAAGGGGAACCAGAGTGTTGTAACACTCTGTCTAAGACCTTCAAGGAGAGATGGCTCTCTGATAACAAGGGAAGGAGGGTGTCAGGCTTCAATAGCTCATAAAATTTCCCAGAAAATAAAAAAATTCAATAAAATTCAACCAGTCAGGGTGCTTATAATGACACAAAGAGGCAATCAAACCATTCTAAGAACACAAAATTCAATGGAGAATATCAAATGAGTGGGAAAAGGGCCAAGACAAGATCTGGGAAAGAAAACACAAATTAGACTTCCTCCCCAGTGGAGTCACCAATTTCTGTGCTAGGAAAATCTCCTTGCAGACAGGTAGACCTCCTCTTGAGAGCTAGACCCTTAACTCTAAGACAAAAGGTTCTTAACATGGACACTAACTTCCTTTTAGATCTAATCAAGCTGATTAAAAAAAGATAAAAAGGAAGGTGTGTACCTTATGAATGTTGTTTGTCCTTAGAAGGTCCAAGATGAGCCTCGATCTTGAGCTCCTTGGTAGGTCCTGCAAGACAAACAAAAGTACAAAAACTTCCTACTCTATTGAGATTAGCTAAAACATAGATCCATCCACTGTAGACAAACTTATATGAAACAAGTACAAGTTTGAAAGAAACAAGCCAAGCATTGATTGTATTAATGAGAACAACAATGAAGAATACTTACAACCATAGATGTGAATGCAACAACTTCATCAAACTCTCCTTGTCCAAACCCTTGCTTAAACAGTCCACACACGGAATGCTGATGTTCCAAATGACATCTTCCTCATGAGATCATAAGTTATATGCTTCACAATAATTTCCCCTCACTTCTCACGAGATCATAAGTTTGGTATCTCTAAATTCCTCTATGTCCTCCTCCTCCATGGAAATCCCTCATTATATAGGATTTGGAGGCTTAACCACCATGGAGAGGATCTCTCATCAGATCCACTAAGAAAGGGATCTCTAAGATATTTAGGGAGAGAATATCTCTTAAGGATTTTGGGGAGGAAATATATCTCAAGGATTTTAAGGACGAAATATTTCAACCATCCATGAGATCCTCCACCTTCCCTAAAAAATAGGAAATCAAATGTGAGGTGCATTCTCACACTTAATTACTTTATTTTCCATGAATATTAATAATAATTCATGGGCACTTGATTCTCACACTTGATCAATTTCTTTTCCATGAATATTATTAATAATTCATGTGCACTTGGTATTTTGGCCTTCATGTAATATATCCCTCCTCCACATTGACTAGGGATTGTGACATAGGTTATTCCATAGTGTCAAGGTGTATGAAACACTTATATGACACTTTACGACACTTAGGGCAAGGTACCTAGGTGTGCAAATTTCATGTGTAACACTTCCTCCCACAAATGCATTTGTAGGCCCTGATCATGCAACATCGCTCATGTTGCACCCATGATCGTTATGTTCTTCCTCTCCACAACCCCATTTTTCTATGGGTTATGAGGCGCTATGAGTTCTCTTTGAATTCCTTCTTTGTTGCAGAAGTCTTTGAATTCGTTAGAGATGTATTCTCCACCATTATCACTCCTTAGAGCCTTCACTTGCTTCCCCGACTCTTTCTCCACCAATGCTTTAAACTCACAGAATTTTGAGAATGTTTGATCCTTCTTATGCATGAAGAATATCCAACATTTACGAGAAAAGTCATCTACAAAAATAACATAATACTTTTGTTTTTTTGTTGAAGAAACCGAGAATGGTCCACACACGTCTGTGTGAACTCTCTCCAGGATCACCGAAGCACAATTCTCCTTTTGATGAAAGGTGGACTTTACATACTTCCCCATGGTGCAACCCTTGCAATGATCTAACTGGCAAGTGTTCCTATTGGAAGTCCAGTATATATTTTCTGCATGATTTTCAAGGCTCCATGATGAAGATGGCCCAATCACCTGTGCCATAATTCACCCTCATCTCGGCGCACCACTTTTTCTGCCTTGCCCATCATGGCAGGGCATCCATCTACCTTTAGCTTGTAGAGATTCTTATCATGAATCCCTATCTTCTTGTCTTGACAAGTTGTTTTATGTCGCAGGAAAGATTTTCCATCGCTGAAAACAACGTCATAGCCTCTGTCCTCCAACATTGCGACTGAGACCAAGTTTTTCTTCAGACCTGGAACATGCATAACATCTTTCAATTGAAATGGTTTACATGACTCCCTCTAAAAGTTAATGTTACCAATGCCAGTCACATTGTATCATCTATCATCTCCCATCTCTATATGCATTTTGAGATCTTTCTCCTACAAGTCCCTAAAAATATCCTTATCTCCCATCATGTGGGAGGAAGCACCACTATCCAAATACCACATCGATCCCAATGTGCTTGACACCATGCATGCGATCAAGGAGAAGTCAAGTTCAAATTGAAAGGCAAGGTCCTCACCACCTGTAGCTCCAACAACCTTCTTATTCTTCTTCTTCTTCTGCGAACAGTTAGTAGCAAGATGCCCATGTTCATGATAATGAAAACACTTCACTTTGGACAAATCCATCTTCTTGCCTTTAGACTCAGATTTTGAATGGAATTTCTTCCCCTTCCCTTTCCTTTCCTTGGAATCCAAATAAAAATCCTCTTCATCATCATGCTTTGATGAAGAGCCATCTCTGGTGTTCCGCCTGAACTCCTCCTACACCAAATCCGACGATAGTCGTTCCCAATCTGGCAATTTTTCCCTTCCATTGATAGAGTCTTGATAACTATGCCAACTCTTGGGAAGTCCTAGGAGAGCCAAGATCACCAAATCATCATCAACGATTGTTATTCCCACACTCCCCAGCTCATCCCGACATTGGACAAACTTCATGAGATATTTTGGAATGGAGTCGCCCTTCTCCATATTGATCTTCCTGAGTTTGTCTTTGAGTGCCAATTTCCTATGGTCGTTGTTGTTTTGGAATATATTCGTCAATGCCTTCCAAATTGCATATGGTGTGGCTTTCCCATGGAGGCTTGAGATAACGTGGTCTCGTACTCCCTCCAACAGGATCCTCCTTGCGTTTGCCACTTTTTTTTTCCATGCATCAAGATTTGTAGCATCTGAGTTAGGAACATCTTTGTCAATGAATTCCTTCAAGCCATTGTCTTCAAGTACTACCTCCATCTTTTCCTTCCAAGCAATGTAGTTCGATCTTCCCTTGAGTGCATACTCTAACCTCAATCCATTGAAATCCATTTCGATCTTGAATCAATTGTAGCACCAAGAAAGTCTTTCTACAAATTCGAATTTTATCTAGTCACAAACTCAGCTTCTGCAATTATCTGTGCTCTGATACCATGTAGAAATTTTAATACAAATTATGTATTGCCTAAATTCTCCTGATCTAACAATTTTATGCCACTGGTAAATATAGAATCACTTCTACAAATATTCTTTTGGAATTTAAAACATGAATGCCAATTGCAATATCAAGAAGAAAGATCAATCACACATAACATATATGTTTTTACTGGGAAAGCATAAAGTTAAAAACCCCACTATCATATATTATGTATATATCATGTATCATGAAACAATCTCATGCAAAACTCTAATCCAAGAGCTCTCAGTACAATATACAATCGTCTCACACTATCATACAAAAATTGACAAATTCATGTGCCAATTTACTGCTTCCAGACATTTTGCCTCCTCTGTGCAATCCCTGCTGATAGCAATCCTTGCAATGAATGGAATCCCTCTTGCCTAGGTTGCGCAATCCTCATGGGCACATCCAATGTGTGTGTGGTTGCATGAGTTCACCCACTAATGTCACAACTGATAGTCAAACTGTCCATTTCACCTACATCTCAACTGGATCTCAACTGGATCTCCACTGGATCTGACATGCATGTAGTTAACAGTGGTAAATATTCAGTTGCAAGTGAGACCACTGATTGTGAATTAATTAATAATTAATTCACGATTTCTCACTAGTGTATGTTTAGTTACAACTAGTACAACTAAGTTTACCTCACTTAACTGAGTTAAACTACTTTACAACTCACATAAATACACATCCAACTCTGTTACAACTTTGAATCACTCAGTTACAACTAAGTCCACTTGCATGTCCCACCAACCAACCTTTGAAATTGAATTTCCTATAACTAACTGATTTGCCACTTCAGTTAACTATTTCCAAGTGTTCATTGAGAATAGATTAATATTTATTGTCCAACTATTATTAAGGGATAATAATAGTTGACATACATCTATAAATTGAATTTGCTCACCATCTATGAATAGACATCATCTATAAATAGAATTTGCTCATCATCTAAAAATAGACTTCCACCTAAAAAGAGCCCGAGGCTCCATCCTAGTATAGGTGCATACTTTTCACTAGGATCTTCTTGTTGAATCTCAACAGATATTTATTTTTAAACCAATAGGCTAGCAAAATGACCCAACTTATTACAACTAAATAATTTAATATTAGATGTATCAATACTCTTGCCTTTGAATGTACCTTTGGTGTTTGGCTTCCTTTGAGATCCTTTATGGAAAGTGCCTTTTTTCTTTCCCTTGAATCTTGATGCTAATTTTAAATGCTCTTCTTTAGTTGGCTCGCTCCTGGTAGCAGTGTGACTCTTCTCCTAGAGGAAATCATGCCATAACCTCTCAAGCATGGGTTGAATCTCTCTCCTACTTACAATGGATAAGAAGGTCTCCCATGAAGAAGGAAGACCATCAAATATGACATGTACTAAATCATCATCGTCCACTGTCACCCATGTGACCAAAAGCTGATCTCTGATCTGGGCTATCCTGGAATAGAAAGATGCTAATGATTCACCTTTCTCCATCTTCAAATACTTAATCTTGTGCTTAAGTTTCCTCTTCTGACTTGGAGCAAGTTTCTTATACAGATTCACCAAGGTATCCATACATTCCTTGGTAGTCATTAACAAAGTGATTGCCAACATTATAATGTATTTGACTGAGTCAAATATGATTCACTTGGCCTTTGCTTGAATCTTCGTGAAAGCTGCTCTTTCTGCATTAGTAGTGGGTTCCTCCACCACTATGATCACATACTGCTCAAGATCATTCTCCTGCAAGATATTTGTTATCCGGAGCTTCCACACATTGAAGTTGGTGGCTCCTTCGATCCTATCCTCGGCCTTGACTGAAATGGAGGATGCCATGGACCTCACACTAGAAACTTAATCAATCTTGTTTGGATATGTGTGTACTTGCTGCTGCACTTCAACAAGCTTAACACACCCTAAGCTTTGATACCATGTTAAATTTTGAGCTTGATTTCTTAAGTGGATTATTTCTTTGAATTCTTCAACACTTTGATTCCATTTTAATACATTTTAACAATATAGAATCATAACTGAATAGAAATAATCATGTAGATACGTAAGCATGCACATCAACAACACATATACCCTGGGGAAACCCTGTACAGAGAGAAAAACACCAGCAAATGATATTACAAACATCCACCATGAAATTTTTTCTCTTAAAGAGCTCGCCAAGTTGACTCTGACCTGACAAAGAACTAAGAGACCTTGCTGATATAGACGTATCCAAGTTTCTTTCAAAGACTAAGATATATCAGCTCTGATATGGGTTGTTGAAGCTGCCTCTAATTGACTAATATGCACCTCTGATATGCTGTCTCTAAATCACTGAGGTGCACCTCTGATATGCTGCCTCTAACACTATTATGTGTCTTTTATGCTGCCTCTATATGATGTTATTACAACATAGTTATGCACCTTTTATGCTGCCACTGTATGTTGTTATTACATCACTATTATGCACCTTTTATGTTGCCTCTATATATTGTTATTACAACACTGTTATGCACCTTTTATACTACCTCTATATGTTGTTATTACAACATTGTTATGCACCTTTTATGCTACCTCTATATGTTGTCATTACAACATTGTTATGCGCCTTTTATATGATGCCTCTATAGCTAATATGCACCTCTATATGTTGTCTCTACATGTTGATATTACAACACTGTTATGCGCCTTTATATGTTGCCTCTACATTCACCCTTACCCTGCATAACCATTGTGTGTAAGAGAGGGGTCGATCTCTGCTTATAAAGGAGTGAAGAGGAGATGTAGATGGCTCAAATTAGGAACTTGTTTGCATGCTTTAACATAACTCAACTTCACACTTTAGTTTGAAAATAGAACTAGAATTGAGACTTTAGTTACAACTCACCCTTGACTTGGCATGCATGCGTACTAACTTAGCATGCACATTTCATGCATGCAACATGCAACTAGACATGCATGAAGTGCATGCCATGCATGCAATGTGCGACAACTTGACAACAATGTCTTTGACTTAGACATGCAACTTTGATTTCTACAACTCGAATCTTTACAAGGAAATTCAAATTTCTCTTCATGGTGGATAATATTAGATGTGCCAATGCACTAGATCAATACATTTATATCATTTGCAATATTAGGAATATCGTTTGTTTATATCTCATAGGAATTTTATATTCAACCTAAATTTTGCTAGATGCCTTGACTTTTTCTCATGGTTCACAAGGCTTGACTAGGCTCACAAAGGTTGTACGTTCCCCTTGACTTTTGCATTAGACTTACATAGCATCTCGTTCGTGCTAACTTTTGGTTTGACTCACAGAGGTTGTACGTTCCCCCAGGCTTTTGTCAATACCTCACAAGACTGGTTGATTCTCCAAATCTCCCTAGCTAGCCTCAGGGTGGCCTATATGGCCTCTCATTGGAGAATGATTGTTGATGCTACCAAATTTAACACCAAGACCTGAAGGAAAATCAATAGTAACCTCTAAATGGATTTACAAAATAAAACATGCAGAAGAAGACAGTGTTGAAAAATTCAAAGCTAGATTTGTGCCTTGTGGTTTCTCTTAGAAAGAGGGAATTGATTATGATGAGATATTTGCTCATGTTGCCAGGTATACCTCTATCAGATTCATCATCTCTCTTGCTTTAGTCTTTAATTGGAAACTTCACCAAATGGATGTTAAGACTTCTTTTCTTAATGGTGAAGTTGAACAAGAGGTTTATATCGAGCAGCTTGAGGGTTTTTCAATCCATGGGAAAGAATCCCATGTTTGAAAACTCAATAAAGCCTTGTATGGGTTGAAATAGGCTCTAAGAGATTGGTATGGAAGAATTGACAGTTTTCTTCAGAATCTTGGGTTCTCCAAGAGTATAGCAGATCCTAATATTTATATAAAGATTGTGAAGAATCATCCTCTTATCTTGGATTTATATGTGGATGATTTGTTCCTTACTGGAGAGGAAAATTTGATAGCTCAGACTAAGAGGGAGTTGTCAGCAGAGTTTGAAATGAAGGACTTAGGTCTTATGCATTACTTTATTGGTTTAGAGGTGTGGTAGAAACATTGTGAGATCTTTCTCTCACAAATTAAGTATGCAGTTGATGTGCTTCACAGATTTGGGATGTTGGACTGTAAGTCCATGACCACACCTATAATTTCTAACGTAAAGAAGTTACATGATAAAGCCATAGGTTCACATCCAGAAGACCCCACAATATATCGTCATATTATTGGGTCCTTGATGGATCTAGTACACAACAGACCATACATTTGTTATAGAGTGAATGACCTTAGTCAGTTTATGTGTAATCCAAAACACATTCATATTGTTGTCGCTAAACATATTCTTAGATATGTCCAGGGCACTATAGCTTATGGGCTCAAATACACTTCTAGTGGTGGTGTAATTCTTAATGGCTATACAGATTCAGATTGGATGGGAAATACAGTGGACTGGAAGAGAACTTCTAGATATTTTTTCAGTTTGGGTTCAGCTATGATATCATGGTCCAGCAGGAAGCCGGGCTCCATATTCCAAAGCACTATGAAGGCATAATACATTGTTGCAAGTGTTGCTAGTAGAGAAGAAGTGTTGCTAAGAAAGCTACACTTAGATTTGTTCATTGTTGAGCTGGAACCCACAGTAATTCATTGTGATAAATAGAGTTGTATAAGATCTCTGAGAATCATGTGTTTCATGACAGATTGAAACACATTGAGATGAGATATCACTATGTTGGGGACATGGTGCAGAAGAACATTCTCAGTATTCAATATGTTCCAACGGCAGAACAAACTGCAGATATTTTTCCCAAGCCCCTGTTGTTGACAAAATTTGTATACTTTTGAGACAAGCTTGGTGTTACTGAGAGGGAGTGTTAAAATTAATGTAGTTGCAAGAGCCATTCTCTAGGAGGATGAAAAATACCCTAGTTGTGATCTAGGGCCCCCAGTACACTCCTGGAGTTCTTGGTCTGGGACCAAGCAGTTAGAGCAATCACAAAAGACCCTAATTGGGTCCCCAGTGTATTGTTGAAGTTCTTGGTCAAGGACCAAGCAGTTTGATGGTATAAGTCCCTAGATGTATTCTAGGGCCTCTAGATGTGTTCTAGGGAATCCTTTCTCAGTGCTTGGATTGATCCTTGGTTGTATACCTTGGTGGATAAGACCCTAGTTGTGATCTAGGGCCCCCAGATGTGTTATGGGGTATCCTGGTCTGGTACCAGGTAGTTTCTTGGTTCAACACAAAGCCGAGATGATGTCTAACCTTCTTCTATCCCATGATGGTCCATGTGACCTAGGAGCAGTTAATAAGAATGGCATGATCACATCATTGACCCTCCTTGTATGCTAGGATGATAAAAGCTTATAAGTTATATCATGAGACTCATGTGGACATTCTTCCATTAAATAATAACTTACATTTTGACTTTGTCTTATTGTTTTGAAAACCCCCTTGCTTGAGTTATACGCCCCCTAATTTTTTATTGGGTGTTGGTTCGATTCCTTACTTATTCCTAAAGAAAGTTGGCCACCTTGATCTTGAAACCCCTCTCTTCGACTTGTCTTATTTTCCTTGTTGAATTTTTTGATTTATCATTTAGTATTTTAAAATTGTAAAATATTATTTTTTTAATAGTTAGGCATTAAACCTAACCCTGATGTTATGGAAAAAAGGATTAATGTGCTAGCCCTAACCTACCTAAACTACCTACCTAAAACTATAAAAGAGTAACCTCTTCCTCAATCATTACACTCACACACTCTCTTAGCCAAGCTTTAGACTGAGGTATTTCTGCGACTCTTCTTGATCAGGTTGCTAAGGGGTTGTGGCTCTTCTGGACAGGTCTCTAGCTCCTCCTTGGTGTGTTTATGGTCTGCTACAACTATCGTGGGCTTCCCCTCTCTATATTTTCTTGTTTAAGCTTGTCGCTGACCCTAAGGGTCTATCCCAGCCAGTCGTAGAGTTCTTTTTGGTTGTTGATTGATGTTATGGTTCCTCTTGTTGGTGCTGCCTTACTGTCTAGGTGTTTTGTTGGTGCTTCCTTGCTCTCTAGATGATTTTTTTCCCTATGTGTGTTGCCCCACTTTGTATGCTAGCAACCTAGTACTTTTATGAACTAGACTTGGGGTTGTTCTGGAACTGTTGATATTTAGTAGCAGTTTTTTTGTGGGCTGAAAGTGTTAAGGTTGTTTGGGGTTTTTTCTTTCCAGCCCTAGGTTGAGTAGAGTTTTTATTTCAACCCTATCACTTGACAGTGGCATGGTTTCTTGTTTCTCAATCATCTTAATTTGTTTTCTAGTCTACTACCCTAAAAGTTCTTCTTGGCAATTGTCCTAATGATAATGATGAGATCTACCATGAGGGTTTGATCCATGATCCCATAAGATTTTTCGAAGCATACATCAATGAAGGTAACAACAACATATCAGGTAATTTTGTTCCTTGTTCCAACTAAGTAAATGTTTTGTTATCTATTATTTTATGCTATTAGATTATGCATCAGAATTTTTAAATGTCTTATTGATCATATATTAGAGTAGCTAATGTTTGGAAATTAAATGAAAATATTTATTTTTTTAGCTAGCTACTGTTTTTTCCCTTAAATTCTAACATTACTCACCTATCTCACGACCACATATACCTTTATTTGGGTAGTTGTATACCTTTATATAATTTATTTCTACCCGAATTGAAAATTCAAATTGGGTAAGGGATGAGTGATTTCCAGTTTCTCCTTACTGAAATATTCCAAGGTCATAATAAAGGGAACATTTTAAGTCATTGAAATATTTTGCAGCTCTCTTCTCAAGTGCAGTTCTTTCTCAAGCAAGAGTTTCCAATAACTTTCTTGGTTGAATTTTTCTCTTGCCTTTATTTCAGCAATATGTTTCAGTACGGAAATTTGGCATCTATCTTCAGTTAGTTAATGTCATTCCAAAGTTTTCTCATAACCCATTTCTGATGCCTTAGCCATTTTCAAATGGATCTTCCATCTAACTTTTGCTTTTGTCTCCTTTTTCCCTTTCAAGCTCCCTTACCTTAGGACTCAGGACTGTCAAATAGCTATTTTCTTCCTTGGCCTCCTAGATGCTTGTTCTATATGATGTTCTTTGAATGGATTTCTTCCTTTTTGTTGTGTTTTATTTCATGCAGAGGTATGCGAACCATCTCTTGCAGAGTCTCTTTTTTTGTCAAACATTTGTCTTAGCCTAAAATAATGAACTGGTTAAGATGTTTTCTTTGAAATATGCAGAAGAAAATCAAACACTTGATCTTTCCCTATCCTTTCTAACATTTATTTTTTAATCCTTCTTACTATCCACTTTTCAACCTTGTTCAATTTTGTGGGTTGTGGTTTTCTTGCCAACTAAATTTACAATAGTATCACCTCTGGCTCAGGTTCGATACCCTTCATTTTCGTGCTTGCAGGCTATGCTCCAAGTTTTGTTGGGAGAACAATAAACAACAATACCTATAGGTCTTTGGCATCAAAGAAACCCCCCCCCAAAAGGGAATGCATCTGATTTCAAGGGATCCCAAAGCCATGAATTACATGTTCACAAAAACCTAGGAGCACAGTAAGCAATAATACCTACAGGTCTTGGTGCATGGGCCTTGTTGACCGCCCATTTAGCACCGATGGTCAACACATGTTCCATGAAGAGATGCATCATCAGATGCCATGTTGTCGAAGACCTTTGGTTCTATAGGGGTGTTTGGCCCAACACTTATTTTTGTAATTGGAATTTCCACACCCCTGCGTGGGTTAATAATGTAATAGGTCTGCATGAGTCATGTCTAGGTCAGTTACCTTAGGATCAGTTCACTAGGAGAGTTCCTTTCACTGGGGGTTTTTTATCCTTAGGTAATTAGTTGGGATTTTTAGCCTTACTGATTTCCCTTGAGTTTTTCCCTCACACTTTGCATATGTCCTCCAAAGTGGTGAACGATGTTCTAGTGGGCTTATGTTTTGGTAACTATATAGGGAATTCATTGTAAATAACTATGCAAGACATCATAGAAAGTTTCACGGAATTCTGTCGAGTGTAGATTAGTTTTTTTTAATTAATTAATTTTTAATTAAATTTCTCTAAGTTTTGAGGTTTAATTATTTAATTAATTAATTATTTTTGAGCAATAATTGTAAAAACTGGATCCTTGGATTTTTGATAGGGGTATTTGTGCTCAAAAGAAATGGAATAGCACCCCCTACATCCATGGACCAAGTTTCAGCTCAGTCGGACAACTTTAGCCATGGGTTAGTCTACCCGGAGTGTCAGTCAGTCTAAAACAATAATTTTAATTGCTAAAGTTCAAACATGGCAAAATGTAAAAATTGTAATAATGAGTTAAATGATGTGAAATGTTGAAATGATGGTTAGAGAGAGACCCCCTAAGCATAACCTTATCCTCCCAACCTTTTTCAACCTTGTTTAACCCCTTTTTCCACCTCCACACTCAAAAGTTGCACCCCCCTAGGGGGATTGACGTTTTTCCTTTTTTAATTTAATTGTGACTTGAGTGTGGCCCCCTCTCTTAAAATGTCACTTCATTTAGACTTGTATTCACCCCTAGAGGTGATCCCTTTCAATCCACATCACCCATACTTGCATTTGGGTTGATTTTTGACCTTGGGGAGCGCTCTCCAAGAGAGTTACGCCCTCCTTTTTGTCTCTCCAATGAAAGTTACGTTTTTTATTGTTTGAGACTCTTCCTCTCAACTAGAACGGACCCCACACCCCTCCTTTTAAGCCTTGTGTGATCCCAACACCCTACACTCATCTCTCACCTCTCATCTCCTTTCCCTCATCCCAAGAGGTGCGCCCTCCAAGAGAAGTGTGCCCTCCCTCATCTAGAACTTCCAAAAATAATTATTTGAAAATTATTTGAGTCTTTTCACTTACCTTGGAATGAATCCCATGCCTCCTACATGCCATTGGATCTATCTAATTGATTTTTCTATTTTTTCTACACCCTAGATCCATTGTGCAAA
>SNQJ01S0038083.1:34597-53126 GCA_010110895.2 Picea sitchensis | reverse complement strand
ATGTATAACAGCCTTACAGATATCTCAGATATTGCTTCACTGCCAGCGAGCCTGTTCAGTGCCCCGGTGAAGTTGTCTGGCCCCTTTTACTAAATTTCCTTTCACCACTTCGAAATATATTTGTGCATTTAAATGCTGAGATGAGGGCAATCGTTTCTGAATTTCTTTTCATCGTCTCTTAGACTAGATGGGGGTAATCATTTCTGAATTTCCTTTCACCACTTGTCTTATAATTTACTTTTTTAGAGCGCGAAGATGGGGGCAATCAGTTTGTATCAGGGCTGATATCTGTGTAATATTTTGCATTATAGGTCTGTCAATTTACTTTGATTACTCGGTACCAACCTTACCTTAACCTTCACAACACCTTCGTTCTCAGGGAAAAAGGAAAAATAACTTTCTTAGGGTATTCTATTTGAGCAAGCCTCAATCCTTTGAAATTGTTGAAAAACCTAGGAAAGTCAGGATCACTTTAAGCGTCCCTTCATTTAGCAAGGGACCGAGGAGTTGTGAAGACTCGCTTTCTTTCCACAATTTGATTTGAAGCTCTCAAGGTTGAAACAAAGTCTCTTCTCCCTACATATGCAAAATGGAAAGATGTTGACTTTTTAAAGGGTAAACCCAAAGACATAAAAGGGTGATAGATAGTGATTTATGGACTAAAAAATAGAAGTCAAAAAATAAAAAATGACTCTTGTAAATCTTTTTCGGGGGCACTTTACTTTGACTGACTGCTTTAATTTGAGTGACTTGTTTAATTTGTCTTATTCTTTCATAAACGATTAAACAAAGAAACATTCTATTATTTATTAGTTTGGACAGTGTTGTTGTCTGAATGAGGTTACCTCGGTTTTATTTAATAGCCCTTCAGAACAAGTCTTTTAGGACATCTCACCTTTACCTTATCGTTTCATTTTCTTTGCACAATATAAAAAATCTTTGGTATCACCTGTTTAAGCCGATTTATTTCTGAAACCAACTTTCAGTTTACTTCTCCTGCTTGTTTTGTGTGCAGCTGGAATCCTATAAGAGGCAAATACGAAGGTTATCGAGGCTATCTGAAAGGTGTCAAAAATTTGTGAAGGAAAATCAACATAACAAAATGAAATGGAAAATATATATACACAAGTAAAAATTCTATATATGAATATATAAATCTAAAATTAAATGAACTCCCCCCCCCCCTTATTTTTTAGGCGACTATTTATGTCATATAATGCTTCAGATAATGCACATTGACAGGGGCGTTAAGGATTTCACCGTCTATATTTTCCAGTAGGAAATAATTTTTTCCTTCGAGAGCCGAGACTCTGAATGGCCCATACCAGAGGTGATCGAATTTACCATGTTTCGCTGCTTCTTCCCTCATTTCATCCTACCTTAGTACTAAATCACCTAGGAGGAAGTCTCTGTCCTTTTCCCTACAGTCGAATAATGCCTTCATGTCGTCTTGATACTTCTGCATCTTTTCATCTACTTTGACCTTGTACTGTTGAACCTCGATTAGTTGGTTTATCCTCCTCATGACATGATTAGGTTCTTCTTTCTGATCTTGCCACAACTTCATCATGGAGAGTGCTAAATTTATTGGTAACATTGGATCTGTCCCATATACCATCTGAAAAGGAGACATGCCGATAGACTTTTTAGTCCCTATGTGATTCGCCCACAAAGCGTGCTTTAAATGTACATGCCAATACTTTTTTCTTTCATCCAACACTTTCTTAATTATATTGATTAGGCTCTTGTTAGACGACTTAGCCAATCCATTTCCTTGGGGATAATATGCTGTAGAATGGCCAAGAATGATATTATACTTTTGGTAGAAGCTGATCATAGCCATAGATTTGAAAGCCTGGGCATTATCCGTGACTATCTTTCGGGGGCAGCCAAATCTTGACAGGATATTGTCTTCTAAGAACTCTATTACCACCAAGTCAGTTTCCCTCTTAGTCAGAATAGCTTGCACCCATTTAATAAAGTAGTCTATGGCAGTTAAGATCCACTTGTGTTGGGCGCTAGAAAGAGGATTAATTTCTCCTATGAAATCTAGCCCCCATTGTTGAAAATGGGCTTTAGTTTTGACCGGAACTAAAGGTAGTGTCGGGAGTTTCTGTTTACCTGCAAATAGCTGACAAGGGTTACAGGCTCAAACTTTGGCATTAACGTCTAAAAAGAGTTTTGGCCAGTAATACCCAGCCCTTAGAATTTTGTAAGCTGTGACCCTCCAAGCTTGATGTCCTCCACAAACTCCTTCATGAAATTCACTTATAACCCTTTCTGTTTCCGATTCGACTAAGCAGACTAACAAGAAACCAAGTGGGTCTTTCCAATATAGTTGATTTTCGGCGATACAATACTTAACCGCATGAATCTTTAAAGTCCTGGCTTTTGATGGTGATAGTTCCCTCGGGCATTTTAGATTCAGTAGGTAGGATACTATGTTTCTGTACCATTCTAATGATGCAAACTTCTCCTAGATTTTAATTGCACTTGTTGGTTCATCAAGCTCGCTTACGTTCATATTTTCCTCATATCTCTGTAGGCAGTTTATATCCAGATCTCTGAGATTTGATTCAGCCAAAAGTTTGGCCAGGCTTTGTCCTTTTATTAATTTATAGGTTTGATTTCCAGGTCAAATTCTTGAATCTTGGCCAGCCATCGTCCTCTTTTCCCGTCATTGTCTGGTTGTACCAAAATATCTTTCACAAAACTGGTTGGTACGTATGCAATGATCTTGGAGTGAAATATATATGTTCTAAATGCCTTCAGTGCTTTTACCATGGCGTATGCTTGTTTTTCTATTATATCGTATTTAATTTCCGCATCTCTGAGACTCTTGCTGAAAAAGACGATCGGCTGTTTGAAACCCTCTTCGTTCTTTTGGAGGAGCACCGCAACAATCATGTGTTCGGAAGCAAATGAAAAAATAAGAAAGTCTTTCAGATAATCGAGACTTGCCAATACATGTGCCTCAGCTATTACTTTCTTAATATGTGCGAACGACGCTTTGGCTTCTGTTTTCCACTTTACTTTGCCGTTCTTTTTCAACATATCTGTGATCAATTTTACAATTTCAGCCAAATTTGGGACAAATCTTCGTAAAAAAATTATTTTTCCTAAGAAAGATTGAATTTCATTTACATTTCTGGGAATGTTTATAGTGTCTATTGCTTCAAACCTCTTAGGATCAATCTTAATTCCATCCTTAGATACAATATGACCTAGTAGTTTACCCTCTTGCATGGCGAAGTGTGATTTCTTGGGGTTTAAGGATAGATCAAACCTGCAGCATTTTTCGAATGTTTGTTTAAGATGTACCAGATGCTCTTTGTCGGATTTGGAGAAGATTGTTAAATCATCGAGATAGATGACTACGAACTTATCCTTCTCTCTGATGAAAGCGATGTCCATAGCACGTTGGAATGTGGCTCTTGCATTCATCAAACCAAAAGGCATCTTATCATACATGAACGTACCCCAAGGAGTAGTAAAAGTTGTTTTTTCTTTATCTTGTTCATTCGTGGCAATTTGATTATATCCAGAGAAACCGTCAATCATAGATATTCTATTCGCCCCAACTACCCTTTCTAGCACATGATCCATTTTAGGCAGTGGATAGTTGTCTGAAATCCACGCACAGTCTGATTTCTCCACTCTTTTTTTTGACCCAGACCAGATTCGCCACCTAGTCAGAATATCTTAGAGGTACTATAATTTTCGCCTCCAAAAGTTTCTTCACTTCTCTCTCGAACATAGGTAATAAAATGGGGTTGATCTACCTAAGATTTTGTCTAAAAGGTTTGACCCCAGGTTTTAAAGGTATCTTATGATCGATCACGGTAGTGTCGTAAATTCTTAACTCATCATAAGACCAGGCGAAAACATCTTTAAATTGTCTAAGTAGGTCCTTATATTTGTCCTTTATTTCATGGGGGAGAAGCTTAGATATTTTAACCATCCTGGACTCTTCTTTGGTTCCTATGTCACAGTCCTCAACCTCTTCGGGTTGGGGTTGTAAGGTGGATTTTACGGGTATGTCATTTTGATCAAACAATCTTTCTAGAGGGATCAGTCCCTTTGGAATCTGGTTATTTTTTAGGACCAACATACGATGATTTGCGATTTTTTCTTGGAAATCTTGAGGATCCTCCCCTTCTTGCATGATCCATATCTAGTCATTTTGATTTTCGTGGTCTGCATGAGTTTCAAAAAATTCACCTACTGCTTCAAGAAACTTCTTAATTTTTTCATCATCCTCAAAAACCTGCCAGTGCTAGATATTATCTGGTATAGATGGTCTGTGTCTTATCTCTATGTGATACTTCAATTTAAAGGTTGTAGGAGGAGTGAAAGTTGAAGCCGCTTTAGCTAATGCATCAGCATGTAAGTTTTCTGTGCGTGGGATGAAGTGGACATTTACAGACGAGAAAAAGTTTTCCATTAGATCCTAGGCACAATTCCTGTATGATCTTAATCTGGGATGTTTGGCTTGGTACTATCGATTTATTTGTTTGACTATTAACTCTGCATCTCCATATACCTCTAGGTTATTTATTTTTAGCTTCCTAGAAGCCTCTAATCCTAAAACCAATGCTTCATATTCACATACGTTGTTAGTATAATCTATATCCCATTGTAGTCTGTAAGAAAAAGGAACAACGAACTTTCCTTCAGGAGCCACTAAAAGCACTCCTACACCAGCCCCTTTGCAAGATGAGGCACCATCAAAAAACATTTTCCAGATACCGGTGCTACACATATCCTCGTTCATGTAACTTGACTCTTCCTTCTCTATATCATTTTCCTCTGGACAACCATCTAAATCGTCATCAAAAGATAAGATACAATTTCCTAAATCTTGATCTGCAATGTAAATAGGGAAATTGTTCGGATTTTGAGGGTCTCTTACTGTATATGCTAACCTCGTCTCTCTGTACAATCGAGTAAATTGACCATCAAACACAGGAATTGTGGAAACCGTCATATCCAGTTGAAGAGAACCCCCCATCTTGGCTCCCCATGACCTAGACAATAGTAAGCCATACTTGGGGGGAATATTAGCAATAACCACATCCATCAAGATACTCTTAACTGGGACCTGTGCCAGGGTAAATACTAAATCCTTTATCATTCCCATACACTTAACTCTTCTTGATTAAAAAAAGTAAAGATCTCTGTAAGGTCTGGTGATCCGGAGACCCAATTTGTCCATAATAATTTTAGGCATCACGTTATGGGAGGCTCTGGAGTCTAGCATGCAATTATGTAGCAGTTGATCGTATAAATTTAAGGTGATATAAAAGGGAGCAACAATGTCTTTGGCCCCTTCAAAATGTGGACCAAAAGTGATGTTGGGTTTATCATCTTCCAGGTTTAAAACATCAGACTGGCTTTCTAGCTCTGAGACACCTATCACTTTGGTAATTTGCTTTCGATAAACTGGATTTTTTGCTAATTCTACCAGAGGAATCGGTATCTTAATTTTATTTATCTCATTTTTGAAATTGAAAACTCCGCTCACCTTGTTTGTTTCTCTAGTTGGGACTTTTGAATCCTTCCTTTCTGACTTATTCGTCTAGACCGCTTTATTACTCATGGTCTTGGTTTAAGGCACAATTTTATTAGCTGTTTCGGTTCCTTGTGCTTGGGTCTCAACTTTTCCCACTTTGGACTCTAGTGTGCCTACTTCTTTCGCTTTGTTGTTAGGTAATAGGGTTTCTTCTGGAGTAGGCTCATAAGTTTGACCTCTTGGGAGAATTTTCTTAGGTTGAGTAGTTGAAATGGGCTTACTCTTAGATCTCAAGTTATACTTAGGTTGGACCTCGGCCATTATCATTTCGGTTTCTTGTTGAGAGCTACAAAGGTCAATATGATCTCTTTCTTCACCCTTAACCGACGATTGTTGAGTGTTTAGAGTTTTTTCATAATCTTCTCTAGTCAGATACGGTTGTGTGCATTCATCACCAAAGTTCATGACATCATTATCCGAATCTCCGAAATCTTGGAGATCACTCGCTCTTATAAAAGTTTCGTTCTTTAGGGGAGCTTGTATTTTTTGGTCTTCATTTTTTATCTGTCTTTGCTGGTTCGGGGGGTTG
Organism: Picea sitchensis; assembly: GCA_010110895.2. Taxonomy (NCBI): domain Eukaryota; kingdom Viridiplantae; phylum Streptophyta; class Pinopsida; order Pinales; family Pinaceae; genus Picea; species Picea sitchensis. The sequence goes on along the minus strand of SNQJ01S0038083.1, from coordinate 47,025 downwards.
GGGTTCCTCTTGAAATCCTTTTTGGCGAAAGAATTGGCTTTGGCCTATTCTAGCTCCATTCTGGATATTTTGTATGATAGTTCCTTAATTACCCTAGCCATATCGTCTACTTTGTCATCTGTGTATCTATTAGACCCTGACGGCCCTGCTTGTTCTCTAAAGCATCTATTTTCTCGATTTCTTGTTTCTACTTTAGCTTTTAACTTACCAGAAGCCATCATATTTGACTCAATTTCTACAACGTCATCTTACATTCAGTTTAGAGTATCACCCCTTCTTTCCTGTAGAAGAAGTGCAAAATCTGGTTCAAAAGCCCCTGCAAAAGTTATTTTGGTTGCGGGTTGGGATGGTTTAACCTCGGCTGGGATTTTGTTATACAACTTATTGAATCTTTGAATAAAATCCATAACTGTTTCTGAATTCTTTTTTCTTAAAGACCCAAACTCGGTTAGATAATATAGGTGGTCTTTTCTTTCTCCCTATTGTCTAAGGAAAGCATCTTCCAAGGCATCATAGGACAAGATAGATCCTGCGGGTAGACTCCGAAACCAAGTTCGGACCTGTCCTTCAAAGGTTTGGATGAGAAGCCTTAGATACACATATTCATGTTCAAGACCTAGGATGTCTACGAATTGGTCAAAGAAATTTATGTGTTCGACTGTGGTCAGATCTCCTTTCCCAGTGAATTTTGGAAATTTTTTTATATAATTTTCAGGAAGGTCATGTAGAGGAATGGGCAATACCAAGGGAGCGTATCTTTCTACCACTTTAGTGAACACTCTGGGAGGGGGGGCAGGCCCTTGGCCTCCGGCTCCTCCTCTAGGAGCTCCTCCACCTCCTCCTCTGATAACCCCTCCACCTCCTCCTCCTTCGTCTGCCATCGTTATTAGTGGAAAGTTGTAAAGGGGGTTTTGGAAGATTAAAAGTGAATCTTTACTTTCTTCGCGGGGTGAAAAATCCGAGGATGATTGGTAAGGAATGCGAGGGCTTGTCTCTTCGAACTTGCAAGAGATGTAGTCAGGGGAACCAACGGGTGTGGAAGATGGATGTGTGAAATATTCTTCGAGACCGTGTGAGGTCATGAAATTCAACTGAAGAGTCGATGATATATCAACAGTAGATAAATTTTCTGCAAGACTTTTTCCTTTATGTTCTGCAGGGGTTATCAGACAAGTTTCGCTTCTAACTTCGGAGTAGTTTGATGTTAGATCCTTAGTGTTGAAGAGAGGGCTGCATGAAGTTGAAGGTTTAGAAGAACTTTTGGTCTTCAGTTGCAGGTATTTAGGTTGATAGACTGTAGGGGTCGGCTTAAAAGATCCTCTCATCTTTAAAATTTTCTCAAGGATGGTAACGGGTGTGGTCTGTTTACCATCTAGGTTTTGCCTGGTATTCCTTTGTCTAGACTCCAGCTTATTAATCGTGGAGTCACCAAGTGAAAGATTGGAAATCCTTTAAAATGTGTGCACTCGTTATTCACTATCAAAGGGTGGCACTTTCAATGAAATAAATGTCATTTTCCCAGGGAAAACGATTTCGTAACTTCGGTCCCCGGCAACGACACCAAAAAGATGTTGTTCCAGAGTCTGTACTTAAGGCTTAGAAGTACAGTATCTAGGAATCTGAAAGTGAGTAAAGGGTAGAGAAGGAAGAAACGTCAACCTTCGGCAAGGGAAACTAGGGATGATTTCTGTGTTGGTGTTGTCTAGCTTCCAACTGTTCCTAGATGTTTATATCCCGTTCAATCACTGCCCATGAACGTTCGAGTTCAACCCGGGTAGTGGTTGTTTTAAGAATAGTATCAAAAAGGTTTAAGGAAATATGTGTTTGATCTGATAGTCCGGGTTCGATATTAGGCTGTCTTGTTACAGGGAAAGTCATGGAGGAACATTAAGATAAGAAAATCTCAGGGGGAATTTAAGTGTTGTCTCAATTTCGGTCATATAAAAGAGAGTTTATAGTTTCAGGAGTTAAAAAAAAGGGTACAAACCAAAGGCTCTTTCCCGTAACTGAGTTATATTTTAATAAAAAAGTATGAGGTGGGAGAAAACATTAAGCTGTCTATCGAGTAAGGCTCCTATCAAGGGAGAATCTTACGTATAAACAGAAGAAGAAAAATGTAAAGGAATAACCCGATGAAGCATAAGATATATATAGAATTCTTTAAATGTTGATCGGTCTTATACCCACTGATAGCTGGTACAGAGGAAAAACAGTAAACAATATAAAAAACCAAAATTCATTCACTATAGTAGAGGTTGTACTAAATTATAGTGAAGCATTCATCAGATACAAACATGAAATGAAATGAAATAACGAGATACAAGGAAACAAACTCATAACATAGTCGTGACGGAATTGAGAATCTTAAGATTTTCTTTATATTAACTCTCAAAATGGAAAACCTCTATTACAATCGACACAAAAAGGTCCAGCCCCTTGTTCCTTCTTTCTATAGTATATTTATATAGTTTTACATAAGATGGAATCTCAATCATTGCAAAATTTTTAGTTATGATAAGGAGGAGAGAAATCGTCCCATTTATTCATCTCTGTCTTTATTTGGTACCAGAAGCTTGTCCTTGCGCATGCTCGGTACAAGTGACACATCTTTCCACCAACCAAGATATCAACCTTGACGGTTCTTCTTGACAATTGGCTTCAAAAGAGTAACAATCTCGGGCTAATTGCGGCAACCTTTCTTCCATCTGTCTGTTTATGATGTCGATAGCGCACAATTGCACACTTGGTTTAATCATACATTTATCTATTTGAACTATGTCTACCATGGTTACTTGCGAGATCTCGGCTGAATCTCTTTCTTCTTTCTCATTTAAATCAAGTGAGATTTTCACTATATTCATTTGACTCAATGCCTCAGCATTTCCTTCACTATCAATACCTAACAGATTACCATCTATAGAACCAAAAGCCTCTTCTAAGGATTTCGTTACCCTCTTGGCTTGCAACTTACCTTCTGATATACTATGCTCCCATTCTTTTAATAAAATATTTCCTCTAGTATGCTCCGAAATGGAAAACCTGGGGGTGCTTCCTGATTCCCTGTTGTTTGTAGCTATTACAGCCTCTTGAAAAGCGACCCGAGCTTCTCCATCTTCTCTTTCTCTAACAGATAAATTTTCCAAAACTTGATTAATGAGTAAGCAGTTGTCCCAAATTACCTCTACCTTGGCAAGTAAATTCCGTTGGGCTGCAAAAACTCTGCTCCGAGTCTCCATCGCCTGGGACTGGAATATCCCGATATTTATAACTTTACATTCGTTGATTTCCACTCTAGTCTGTAGCTGTTTGATCAAGTCTTTTTCCTGGCCCGCTTGTATTGACCATTCCGAACCACCAACTCTTCTTGTTTGAGCTTAGTTTTGAGCAGCTCTATCTCACTTTTATCGGCCAACCTTACTTGTTCTATCCCTACACTCGCCTGGTCCTTGGCAACCTCCTCTATTGTGGCTAGTCTAGCTTCTAGGGTTTTGATGAGGCGATTTTTTCACTTCAGCTGGTTTTTCAAAACCCTGACTGAAAATTGATTCACTATGGCATACACCCCTAATGTCCCTGCTATTTTTTTCGTGAACTGTTCATTCTTCTTGTCTTTCCCATCGGTCAATACTTTGTATTTCTTGGTTGTTGATTCCCCTTCCTGATAGAATTCTCTCTTTACCACAGCCTTTCTCTTCTTATCAAAGAAGAAATCATTTGGAGGGATCTCTTCCATCCTTATACGTCTCAATTCTTAATTTAAAATCCACCCTGTGTCAATGTTTCCCTGAGTTGACTGCAAGGGAGTAAAGGATGCGATGGGATCTCCGATTTTCTTAGCTAGTTTCCCCGGAGTAGTAACTGGAGTTTTCTTTTTCAGCAGGTCGGGAGTCTTTATCTCTATTTTCGGACTCTTAGTTTTCTCTTCCCCGTCCTGGTGTTTTTCTTGAATAGGTGTCGCATCTTTGGAGCCTTTGACATCTTTTTGTTTCACCTCCGCTGTACTCGAATTCTCACCCCGCAATACTTCAAGAAGACAACTACGTCGATGTTCTTGTAATTTCAGAACATCGGCCCTCTCTTCAGGTGCCAAGGTTTGTATCCGAGCTAAAATCTTGGCATAAGATCTTGCGCCTTGGAAAATGTCATCCAAGGGAGAATTTTCGTGTTCAAACCTTTTGAGTCTGCAACTGGCCAAATGATTACTTATGACCCTTTGCGGATCGTTCTTCTTGATTTCAATAAGAACCAATTTTAGGTCTTCCAGGGTTGCTACCTCAGCTTTAGCATGCTTGAAATATAACAAAGAATATGAATTTAAATGAATAGGAAAAGGTGGCCATACTTTCTTTGAATATCCCTTAAGCTCCTTTCTTATGCCACCGATTACTGTTTGTCTAGCAACCTCACGACAAGCCAACTTGTCGGGTATGAATAATGGTAATGCATGTGGGGGAACAAAAGCCCCGAAAAATCTGAGATATGAGAATTTGGCTTCTAGATACCAGTCAGCTATACTTATCAAATTCATCACTATACTATCTGAGATCCTGGGTGGTGGGTGGCCGAAAATAGTGACATGTAGCGATACCATTACCCAGTTAAAGATTTCATATATGAAATCTACCGCTTTGTTTTCCCACAATTTTGAATGATATACGTGGATGGGATTGGCCTCTGATGGAGTCCAACTCTATCTAATTAAGAGAAAGGGTGTTAGAAAACACAAGGTGTCCATAATGTACGCAGACATAAAAAATGAAGCAATCTTTTTGCTTTCTTTCTGCGCCCGATACTTTGTAACCTGACCGGTCAAGCTATCAGACAGCATTTTCACCCAGTTGAAGGAACAACCTTCGGTGACTTGATGTATTAGAGGCACCCATTGAAGAAATAAATGTGTGGTGTCCTCTCTCCTGTATAATATGTAGTTCATCATAGCTATATACTTGAATTATGGTTCCAAGGAAGCTATTAAATATATACCATTACTGTCTACCCTGAACTTCACAGGGTGTGAAACCCAATCTCTGATTAAGCTGGACATAGTCTTGTCATATTGCACACATTCCTTCTGTTTGAACTTATCCAAGAATTCGACATCGTATGTAAGGTCTGACACGGTAGGCAACTTGTACATAGCCTGCAGTTGTTCGAGTCTGAAAGTCCCGATGGTGACCTTCTGCTCATTGATGATGGTTCTGGCTGGTATGTCCACATGGGCTAATGGCCACCAGACCATATCATAGTAAGGGAGAAGTCGTGGCCTGGACACTACTTTATGCATTCCAGATTGGACGACGATCTTATATTTGGTGGTTATGTCGTCTTTTTCATTGTCACTGGAATCATCAAAATAATCTACTAATTCGACCTGTAGAACATCAGAAATAAATGACCAGGCCAGGACAGAGTCGACACTTTGAGGTGAAGTATCAGTGACGTTGTCTGAACCTTGTCCCAAAACCTCAACGTTGGCTTTAGACACTTTTCGCGGGGCCATGACGGGAGATCCTGCTTTAGCTCTTCTGCGATAAAAATATGTATACATACAAAAATTAGTTCGTTGAGAAAAGTGTGCTTTGCATAATATAGAAATGAATTTGTGATAATGAATAACAACTCTATATATTAAAAAACTCGATACTTTTTAAGAACAGATTGGTCAAATCACGCTTAAATATAAATTTAACAATAAAAAACCCAATCTCTACTTCTCGATTCGCCTTGTTTCTAATTAATGCCATAAATTTTGGCGGTTCGAAATGTCAGTTGGTGTAAGGAAGAATTAAGACTACCTCGTAAATTGTGCATGCATCAAATCACGGGAAATACTGGCTTAGCTCAATTAATCAGGTTTTACCAATGTTAATTAATCTTTTGGTACTCGCTGCATCGAGAGTTTTTTCTTTGACCCTTTGAACCTCTAACACCTGAGATTGCGATGATTGTCTTTGGTTAATAAAAAACGTAATTATGATTAGACTCTTAATTAATTATGTGATTATTTATATCGCAATTTCACGACTCGGAGCTTTGAAGGTATAGCTTCTAGGCAGTTTATATGCTGAGTTGCGAAACCGTGAGATCACGATGATATGTTTTAATTTAAAAGGGAGGATAAAATTGGATTAAGTGTTTAATTAATTATGTTTATATCTTTATCGCGACTTTGTGACTCGGGGCTTTGACAATGTAGCTTTTTAAAAGAAGATACGTCGAATTGCAAATTTCCGACAGAACTTAACCATGGCTAAGCTTTTACCTTTAACCTTAATGCGGGTTACTAAAACAAGAAATTCGTGGTTTCAGCTATCGGGGTTACAACAGTAAGACTTTTGGATTTAGTAAATGCCGAGACACGAAAACCCGATGATGCTTAACCGTAATTTACAAAATTTTTACTCTCGTTACTGACCAGGGTAAAATTTTAAAACGATTTCACCATTTCGTTGTTCGGGACTTGTGAACTATGTGATCTATAGCATCCGACATATAAAATCCTGAGGTAAAAAAAGGGGAAAATTATTTGAACGAAAAGTAGAACTCGCCCTGAGAGTATGATAACCATCGTCGCTCGGGTGATGACACTTTAGATATTTTGAAACAACAGAAGGAAAATACGAAAACCATCTTTCGATTTCGAGCATTAAGACATGAAATTCAAAATGGGCTAAAAAACAAAGGCGGCTCCAACAGTTCCTTTGCAAGAAACTATTGAAGATAATGAATTAGACAAGGTTTGGTACTTGAACTTTGATGGTGCCTTTTCTAGAGCAGGGAAGGGTGCTAGAATTGTGCTTCAGTCACCATATGGTGAAATATTGAAATTTTCCTATAGATTGGATTTTGATGCAACTAATAATGTGGCTGAGTATGAGGCTTTAATCCTTGTTTTAGAGATTTGCAGAGATAAAGGAATCAAATTTCTAAATGTCAAAGGTGATTCAGACTTGGTCATACAATAGTTAAAGAATAAGTTTGCTTGCAAGTCTGAAAGATTAAAAGGGTATAGGAATGCAATTTGGAACGCAATGGATGAATTAGATGCTATAAACTTGATTGCAATTCCTAGATAATAGAATGCGAAATCCGATGAACTTGCAGTAGCAGCTTCCACACTATAGCTTCCAGACAACTTAATTGATGAACACATTTCAGTAGAGGTTATTTTTAGGCCCTACATTCCGAATAACATGGATCATTGGCAGGTGTTTGATTATGACAAATAGATGGTTAAGTTTTTACTTCACATTCATGAGTTTTTAGACTTAGACATAAGTATGAGAGAAGAAGGTAGTAATTATACAGGAAATGATGATGAGGTAAAGGCACCACCTAGAAAAGTGGTTTCTTCAAAAAGGGATTTTGATAAACAGGATGGTCACAAGAAGAAAAATGAATTAGAGAAAAAATTGTGTGATTACCTTGAAGTAAATATCGGAACTCATGAAGAACCCAAATTGATAAAAGTAGGCAAGACTACCCTTGTAGATGAAAGGAGTGAAATTGTTAAATTATTAAAGGAATATAGGAATATCTTGGCCTTTGGATATGATGAACTCAAGGTCTATAGGGAGGATGTGATTCAACATGTGATTCCTTTTAAGGAAGGTACTAAGTCCTTTAGACAAAAGTTAAGATAGTTAAACCCAAAGTTAGCTCCTCTAGTCCAATAGGAGCTAAAGAAATTGCTTGACACAGGTTTTATTCAACAGACTAGACATTCTTCTTGGTGTTCAAACTTGGTTGTTGCCAGGAAGAAGATTGGGAATATTCATATCTACATTGACTTTAGGAACTTAAACACTGCTTGCACAAAAGACAACTATCCCCTTCCCGAGATGGAAACTCTACTTCAAAGAGTTATAGGATCAGGAATGATTTCCATGCTTGATGGATTCTCTGGTTATAACCAGATCAGATTAAAGGAAGAAGATAGGCATAAGGCTACTTTTACTACTCCATGGGGTACTTTTGAATATCTTAGAATGTCATTTGGTTTATCAAATGTTGGAGCTACTTTTCAAAGGGATATGGATTATGCCTTTAGGGGGTTGATCGGTGAATTAATTGAAATATATCAAGATGATTTAACAGTTTTTTCTAAGGATGGTAAAACTCACATTTGCCACCTTAGGCAAGTTTTGGACAGATGTCGAGAGTTTGGAATCTCTCTAAATCCTGCTAAGTCAGTCTTTGGGGTGACTAAAGGAAAATTATTGGGCCACATCATAACTAAGGAAGGAGTAAAAATAGACCCTGAAAGGGTGGAAGCCATTGGTAAAGTGCCTTTGCCAATGACAAAGAAACTTCTTCAATCCTTCTTAGGACAAACTAATTTTGTCCATAGGTTCATTCCTAACTATGCTGCAATTATGAAACCTATCTATAAGCTACTTAAGAAGGATGTAAAATTTGAATGGAATGATGAAAGTAAATGAGATTTTGAATAGATCAAGACTACCATATGTGAAGCTGCAGTTCTTATCAGTCCAGATTATGAGAAGGAATTCTAGATATTCTCTTTTTCCTCTAAAGACACAATTGCTGGTGTGTTTCTTTAGAAGAATGATCAAGGCCATGATCAGCCTATTGCATATATGAGTGGGCCTTGCAAAATTCAGAATTGAAATATCCCATGTTTGAGAAACAAGCATATGCCTTAGTCAAATCACTCAAACATTTTAGAGTCTTCATCAGATATTCCAAGGTGATTGGTTATGTTCCTAATTCCATAGTTAAATATGTGTTATCTCAAGTGGAAGGATTGGGCTCAAGGGGTAGATGGATTTTTAAAATCCAAGAATATGATTTGGAGATTAAACCAACTAAATTGATCAAGGGTCAAGGCTTGGAAAAAATGTTGACAGAAAGTAATGAACAAGCCTTGGATATGGTTAACCAAATCAATAATGAAGAATGGAATCCTAACTTACTAAAACTTGAACAAGTAGATTGGTATACAAACATCATTTTTTATCTTAAGAATCTGACTTGTCCAAGGCATCTAGTAGGACACAAGAAAAGGGATTTGAGGTTAAAATCTTCTAAATATGTCCTTACTAGAAATGGTTTAGGATGGAAAAATCCTGATGGAATTATCCTTAGATGTGTGGATGAAGTTGAGTTAAAGGAACTAATGAATGAATTCCATGGAGAGTTTTGTGGAGGACATTTTGTTGCTAAAACTACTACCCACAAAATCCTTAGAGTAGGATATTACTGGCCCACTATATTTTCATATGTACATAAACTTGTTCGAAAATGTGAGCCATGTCATCTTTTCTTAGGAAAGCATAAGTTAGCAACACTCCCTTTGCAACCAATGGTGGTTGAAGCACCCCTATAGAATTCTATCAGATTAGCAAAGCCTCAGAAAGCCTAGATGAATTAGAAGAACTGAGAAACCTAGCCATCAAAGAGACTGAGGGAAATAGGGAAATCCAAAACACCATACCTAGCCAGACCAATAGTTCCTACAATCACCCGCTAAAACTGCAGAGACTCAACATAGGGACTGAAGAGAAACCCAAAATAGCCCTGGTAGGTGATTACTAGGATGAGAAAACTAGTCAAGAAATATAGGCCTTACTGCAAGAATACGAATATTTGTTCCCGAAGACTTTTTCAGAATTAAAGGGAACCAAAGGAGCTTTGGGAGAAATGAAGATTGAGTTGAAACTAGGATCCAAGCCTATCAAACATAGGCCATACCATATTAACCCGAGAGTAAAATAAAAAGTTAAAAGGGATATTAATAAGATGCTAGAAGCCGGTCTTATTTTTCCAGTAGAAGAAGCAGAATGGGTCAGCCTGATAGTCATCCAAAACAATAAAGACACTGAAGACATTAGAGTATGTGTAGACTACAGGAGCCTCAACTTTGCCTATGTGCATGACCCTTTCCCAACACCCTTTACCGATGAGGTCCTAGAACAGGTTGCAGGGAAGGAAGCATATTCATTTACAGATCAATTCCCAGTATACCATCAAGTTAGGATTTTTGAAGAGGACAAGAGAAAAACCACCTTCATCATTGAATGGGGATTGTTTGCATACAATGTCATGACATTTGGTCTAAAGAATTCCCCTGCAGTTTTCTCCAGGATTGTGATAGAAGCCTTTAGAGAGTTCATTCACAAGTTCATAGAAGTTTATATGGATGATTGGACAATATATAGCCTGCTCAAGGAACATGTAGAACTACTAAGGCTCATGTTCAACAGATGATCTCACTAAACCTCAGGAAGTGTATTTTATGTGAGCCACATGGAAATTTGTTGGGCCACATAGTCTGTCGAGAAGGAGTATTAGTAGACCTAGCTAAAGTAGCAGTCATTGTGAATATGCCACCACCCACGAGTGTTAAACAATTGCGATCCACACTAGGACACACATGGTACTATCACTGGTTCATACAAAGATATGCCAACATTACTGAACCTCTGGAAAACCTCCTGAAAAAGGCTGAAATGTTTCGATGGACTCCCGAGTGTGACAAAGCATAGAAACACTTAAGGAAAAAATCATCACAACACCGATTCCGATATTTCCAAATTGGGAGAAAGAATTTCATGTCCATGTGGATGCTTTAGGAATTGCCTTAGGAGCTATTTTAATGCAACCAGGAGATGGATCTATGGATCACCCCATAGATTTTGCAAGCTGGAAGTTGTTGCAAGCAGAGCGCAACTATACAACAACTGAACGGGAAGGATTAGCAATGATCTATGCTTTACAGAAATTTAGACATTATCTGTTAGGATTTCATTTCAAATTCTTTACTGATCATTCAGCATTAAAATATCTAGTTAACAAACCTGTTTTGGAAGGAAGAATTTGCAGATGGTTGTTGTTATTTCAGTAATTTTCCTTTGAAGTCATCTTCAAGCCAGGATGATGCAATGTTGGACCCGACCATCTATCCAAAATAGAGTCAGGAGAAATTGGCGGAGCATTCAATGATCAGCTCCCATATGCACATTTGTTCAGGATCAAGGCAATTCCAGAATACCTGGAGGACATAGAAACCTTTCTCAGCACAGGGGCCTACCCTGAAACATATTCTGCAACTCATAAATGCCATATGTTCATCAGAGTAGCATATTACTAGCTAATCACCAGACAACTATATAAACTAGGACTAGACAGTATCCTCAGGTTCTGTGTCCTAGGTCATTAAAGGGAGGATATACTTTGGGAATTCCATAATGGAATTGCAGGAGGACATGTAGGAAGAAAGGCAACAACACATAAAGTTCTATAGGCAGGACTTTGGTGGGAAACACTTTTCAAGGATGCAAAAGCATACGCTAGATCGCGCGATGTTTTTCAACGGGTGGGCAAACCATCACACCGAGATGAATTACCACTTCAACTGGTTAGAGCTCTACAGGCCTTTGAGAAATGGGCAGTTGACTTCATTGGGCCCATCAACCCCACAACCAAACATTCAAAAGCAAGGTACATCATTATCGCAACTGACTACCTTACTCGGTGGGCCGAAGCAGCAGTAGTACATGACTGTTCAATGGATATGGCTACTAGGTTCATTTTCGAGAATATCATTACCTGCTTCAGATGTCCAAGGAGCCTAACCAATGATCAAGGAGCTCACTTCATTAGCAACACTTACTACTGAATTTTTGATTCAGCATCACAAGAGCAGTCCATATCACCCACAGGCCAACGGAACAGTTGAAGCCTTCTGTTAGCACTTGGTAAATTTCCTGGAGGTTGAAAACAAAAGAAATCTACAAAGGTAACTTTATCCAACCACTTGTGAAGCTGGGATCTAGCCCTTCCAACTTCAGAGAGGGATCTCTCTATATGATTTAGCTATGTTTCCAATTTTAGATTTTAGGCTAGGTAAAGAAATAGGTCAGTTTTGTTGTCAAAGTGTTTTTTAATTGGTTGAGACAGTCTACACATCCATTAGGCTATGGGGTATTTGTTTAATAAAATATGAAATACAAACCAGAAACGCAAAGGAAAAACTTTCACAGGGTGAGATAATATAATCACTGAATCTTCTAGTAGCTTAAATGATGATTAGTAGAAAAGATGAGAAAGATAATTTCAACAAAGAAGCAGTTAAGAATTCCTTTATTGAAAATACTAGAAGAAAAACACTAAAATATTTCGAGTCGAAAATAGGGTATATGAGATAAATCCTGTAACATTCGTTACTCTTAAAGATTAGAATTAGAAAACAAGATGATCACAAAGCAAGAATAACATTCAACTTAGAGAGTAAACATCACCAGTGAATACACGCAAGAATCCTGTAAAAGTGCCTCCTTTCTATTAAAGGAAGATCTTTTAAAAAATATTACAGTCTGATAGCATCAGGGTGTGAGTATCAACAACCCCCAATACTTCAAAAGGTGAAGTATTTATAACTCAAATTAAAAACGTTCCTGTCATAA
>SNQJ01S0038083.1:8958-22911 GCA_010110895.2 Picea sitchensis | reverse complement strand
AAATGACCAGGACGTGCTAAATCTATTTTTAGCCTAACTAATTTAACAAATTTCCTAAATCTAGGAACTGCTTGATGACTTGGTGTAACTGCACGCTGATTTCTGGGTAGAGCGTTGATGAAGCCTTTTCATGACCTCATCTGACTGGACAACTGACTAAACCTGGACAACTCATCTGCTAATTGATCAGATTGCAGAGTTCCTCCCATCTGAGATGACTGGGCACGTTGACTTTGAGCAGTCTTCAATACACTTCGTCCATTTCTATATACTTGGTGAATGTAGGCTTGGTGAGGAATATGTATCGAATCTCGTGTTGGATACTGATGTCCCACTGAAGGGCATTCAGGAATGCCTTGCCGATGATTCTCCCTTGAATCCTTGCAAAATTTGAACTGTCTTTAGACACATCAGCCAATCTTTTCTTGTAATCTGGGAGGGTCATCAGTTTATCATTAATAACCTTCAGACTAGGTAGACCTTTCTTCTGGAGAGCTTCAATTTTACTGAAAAACCTTTGTACCCCCTGGTCCATGGCCTGAACCTTTTCTTCCAGCTGAAGCATTAGTCCTCTCTTGGTCAAAACTATTTTGACCTCAATGATGGTCTCTGTTCTGTCTTCAATCTTCATCTCTTCCAACTCCTCCCTGGTCTTAGAATTTAGGAACTTGATGATCTCGTTTGCCTGTGTTGGCCTATCTCCCAATTCTACTTTGATCTTCTCAATGGCTTGTTTTCTCCTCTGGACTAACTCATTATGCTCAAACATGATCTGGATCATGGGCCATATCTCATTCATGGACTTAGTGATGTCTTTCGATACACTCTCTTTAACCTCGGCCAATGTCTTTCCTGCCACTGTTTGTTTCTAGAGCTGTTGTAACTCCTTCTTGAGTTGCTCTGTCACCTGCTTTTCCTTAGATAGGTTGGTTTGGAAGGAATATTTGAGTTCCTGCAGCGTCTCAATCTCCTTTTTTAGCCTGCTGATCTCTGTCTCCTGCAGGTTCATCCTTTCCATGGACTCAGCCAGCTCGGTTGTCTTCTCCTGAGATGTCGATGGAGTCGTGGAGGGGGATACTATCACTGATGTTGTGCTCACTCTTGTAATTGGGATAGCACTCAATGGAATGACTTCCATTGGCTTTAGCTTCTCTTTCTCTTTTAACATTTTCTCCATCTCAACTTCCATTTCTCTAAGTTGTGCGTTCTACTCCATGAGCAACTTTAGCATCTCATCCTTCTCGCCTTCCTTCTCTGCTATCTCCTTCTCCTGCGAGTCCTCTGTGGGCGGGAGCTTCAGTTTTTTCCTCAAGGATTATATATCAGCGTTCTTCTTTTTTATCATTTCCTCTGCTGCTTTGACGTTCGAAGGATCATAACCGATCTTGAGGACCAACTCCTCCAAAGTTTTGATCCTATTGTCCTTTGCGAAGGATGAAATCTTCTCCATTTTGAGCGTGTTTGAACATTGTTCAGGGACACCTGCAATTTAGACGCTGAAGCGGAAGCATACGCCAACATGTAGAAAACCATTTCTCCGGTCTTCTTGTGCAGATCCATCTAATCAGCTGGGTGCACATCCTTCGTCTAGAATTCAAAGGTGGCCCTCTTGTAGTCGTTGATCACCTTGGGATATTGTACCTGTTCCTGGAGGAAGGCCATGTGCATTCTGCCCTTTCCTATGTCAAATGCAGACAATAGCCTATGCTGCGTAGTCGACGTCTGCTTCCAAAAATGAGCATAAGTACTGTTGGTAAGCGTCTGGTTCTTTTTCTTGATCAACTCATACTTCTCGAAAATGCTCAACTTGGGCCCAGTCTTGCCTGTCTGAGTGTCCAACGGGGATTCTGTGGATTTATTCGGTAATGGTGGGGTGATATCCTTATAGAGGCTCAAAATGAAGGGCGAAATAAAAGACTTGGTCACTGTGGTAGGCGGGGCTTCTTTTTCTCCAGTTGGGCCAGGAACTAAGATTGTCTTGGGCCTCTTAGTGTGTAACTGGAACTCTTCGGATGATACCTCCGTGACAGGCAGAGATAAATCTTGACGAGGCCTTTTTTCCTTAGGGACCTGTGGCGTGGTCATTGGTGGCACAGTGGTTGGGGGAACCTGCTATTCCACTTCGATTAATGTGTTGGGCTCCCAGGCTGTCTGATTTGCAAACTTCTCAATTTCAGGCCTAGACACATGAATGTAAGGGATATTTTTGTTCTTCACCCTCATCTCTGAAATGATCCCACATGGATCATAATGCCATGGGAAGCTTAGGAAGAACTTCATTTCTCTCAGCATCCGGTCTGCTTCTTCCCCAGCACCACGACTGTTGCAGATGAAGGAGCCAATCTGCCCCTTGATTCTAAGCTGCTGCTTTTTCTTCAATGATTCAAAATGGATATCATCTAAATTCATAATCTGCCTTATATATTCTAAAGCGAATATTCTGACCAACAAATACTTGGGCAGCTTATAAGGCACCAACTCACACCCATATACTTTGATCTCGGTATGATTTTGATATAGGTACCAATCCTCGGTCTTTGTGTTGTCCGAGAGGTGCAGGATCCTCTGAATTTCATCGTTTATTCGAGGCTCGGGCCAGCCCCCTAGCATGCTTACCACAAGGTTGTAGAACAAATCGATGAACGCCTTGAAGCTATACTCTGTGGATTTGTCCTTCAGCAAGGAGGTCCATGCTGTGACTACCTGAGGTCTACCATATGCATCCATCTTCTGCATGAAAAAACTAAATTTATCCGCCTGGAAGAAAACAAACAAATAGGCTAGTATTGACGAATATCTGAACATGCCTTCCGTGCCAAAATTCACGAAATATTCATGAATATTGTCTGCCAAGAATGTGCTGAAATCAAACTGGGTGGTGGGCTTTTCATCAATGGAGAAAATGGATAGAAAACCCAGAATGGGCTCATCTACCCATTGATCAGAATAGTATCCCAACAGAGCGCAAAGGGAAGAAATGACCTGGTTTCCCTTAGTGGAGAACATGGACGACAGGTAAGGAGGATTTGTGGAAGGGAATTGAGCGGATGTGGGAAGGAAAAGCTCGAATATTTGAGCTCTTTAGGGAAAAGTCATTTTCTGATACAACTCTGTAAGAATTTCCAGGTTGAAAGGAGACGTAGATTCGACATGGGGAATTTGCGTCATCTCGTCTATGGAATCGGGCGTGAGGATATGACGGCTCTTTGTTCGGGAATATAGTGGGATTGACACTTAAGCGCGAACTTGGGAAAATGGTGGATCTGGGGAAAGAGGTAAAGGGGTAAATTGGACTCCCAGAGTCCAATTTCATCACTCTGGTCTAGGAAAACTTCCCTGAGCCATGACTGGAGGTCTGAGAAATCAAAATCGTATTTGGTATCTGCGATTAATCGATCTTTGTCGACCAGTGGGATCTTGTCCAGGTCAACAGGAGGCAGGAGAAACAGATTCTCCTCTCCTTCCGCTGGTTTGGACTTTGGCGCCATTTCTGCAACAATACCTACAATAAACACAACGTTAGTGGGGGCGATTGACTGTGGATGAGGGTGAGGGAATGTAACGGAGGAGTAAGCGATGAATTTCTTTGGTGCAACGGGTGAATAGAGAAAATAAGGGAAAAAATGATAGTTTTATTTAAACTGGGGTCGGTTGGACGCGGGAG
The DNA here is from genome assembly GCA_010110895.2 of Picea sitchensis. NCBI lineage: Eukaryota > Viridiplantae > Streptophyta > Pinopsida > Pinales > Pinaceae > Picea > Picea sitchensis. The sequence continues at coordinate 19,247 of SNQJ01S0038083.1, read as the reverse complement.
ACAGGTCAAATGGATAACAGATAGGTTATCCATTAATAAATGGACAACGAGTCATTTGGGGTTGAGATGGAAGGTGACGGTGACTGAAAGATACAGATCGGTGACGTGGTGGCTAGGGATTGGAGGTAAAAATTTGTAATAAGGGGCTTGCCATGAGTGAAAGGGGGGAGGGGACTGACAACAATTATGGGATGTGACTAACTCAGGAACAAGTGGAAGGTGACATCCATAAGTGATGAAGTTCTGTCAGATAGTAGATGGTGACAGGACTTCGGGGAAAATAGACTGACACCATATATAACAAGGGACCTGCCAGAGGGGGAAAACCATTATGGACCCCCCCCCCAGTTAAAAGAAGATCATCCAGGGGGGTCCGAAATCCATGTAGGGTCATTGATATGCGCACCTACTTTTGAGCCGTAGATCTAAGTGCGTGCTTTATCACTCATTCCGGACCCCCCCCTCTTCATTAAAGGCAGAATAGACGGGGGGGTCCGTAATCCAATCTTGACCGTTGATTTAAGCACTCAACCCTGGGCCGTCCAGATGCGCGCAAATGTTATCAGTGATTCCGGACCCCCCCAGTTAAAAGAAGAACGGTCGGGGGGGTCCGGAATGCTCTGTGCACCATAGATTTGGGCGTCCTGATCAGGACCGTCGATATGTGCAGGGAGCATAAATGGGGAGCGGAAAACACATGCACTGGGAAAAACTTGGGATAAATGTATTTTATGGGTTTTTCCCCAAACTTTTCAAGTAGACACCACCATGGGGCTTCGACCAAATGATCTCCTAAGCATATGAAACATGGTGCAACATTTACATCAAGCTGGTTTTATTGGAATGAAATAATAAAGCAAATAGTCTACATACTAACCTATCTTCCTATGACAATTAACCTAGATTAAACTGTTGGGTTAAGAATTTACTCTACCCTGGGGCTATCTGACCAAGATTAGACAGTCTGGCTAGATTTATTCACTAATCTAACCTAGACACTTTGGCTAAGATTAAATTGTTTAGACAAATTCATTCACTACCCTATCAACATTCAAATTTAAAAAGAACTTGGCCATGCTTGAAAGGTATGGACCAAGTTACTATTATTGCATGGGGCTTTTATTGCAATTATTTTATGCCCTCTTTTCTTTCTTTCTCTTTCTTTTTTCTTTTTTTCTTTTCTTTTCTTTTTTATTTCTTTTTCTTTCCTTTTCTTTTCTTTTTCTTTTCTTTTCAAATTATTTGCAGAATGAAAAATCATTTGTCAACAAAAACTCTAGAGACAGATAATATCCCAGTCACTAGTTGATCCTATGATTTATAGGGTGATAACACCTTCAACAAAATCTTGGAAAAGGGACTAACAAAGGTCTGTTGCACAAACTAAGAGGACTGGGATGAGAGAGTTCCAATGGTATTATGGGCATATAGGAAAACTACAAAGAAACTCCACAGATATATGCCATTCTAGTTGGTTTATGGAAAAGAGGCAGTGGTGTCCGTAGAGTTCATCACACCAAGTCTATACATTGCACAAGCTACATGTATGACATATGAAGAATTAGTGGCACATAGACTGGCGGAGTTGCAAGAACTTGACGAAACCAGATATCTAGCTGATTTCCATCAATCGGTTGAAAAGGAAAGACAGAAGGCTTGGCATGACCGACACATCAAGACGAAGGTATTTGCACAAGGAGACAAGGTGCTACTCTATGACAACTGATACCAGATGCACCCTGGCAAGCTACGCATGCACTGGTTGGGACCCTTCATAGTGGCGGAAATCCGACCATCAGGAGTAGTCCGACTTGCGCAACTGGATGGCATGCTACGACTGAGATGGATGAATGAAACTTTCCTGAAGCCCTACCTATCTCGAAACTAAGAAGAATGGGAGTCACTCCAATCCGACGGAGCTTGAATAATAGTTATATTTGAGTTTTTGTTTTCTTTCTGGAATTTTGTAAATTCAGTTAATAATGTCCATGCACGTAGTGTTGCGCCACAATACATAGTTTACCTGTGTTTTTTTTTAGTGTTGGTTGATACATAATTTACGACTCAGCAATACAGAACCTGAAGTATGAGAAAGTCTGGTGATATCCGTCATTAAGGATGACAGGGAAAACCCTTGTAGTCGAAGGCACCCCAAATCCAAATCTAATCAAAATTAAAGGCTATGCACACCCAGTCTAGTCACAACCTTTATTACCAGTCTGGCACCCCGACTGTTGCCCATTAAGCTATAAAGCCGCATTATACCAATATTCCATCGAACTTCGCACTGAGACACCCACCCATCAATTAGAAAGGTCTCAATTCGGCCACGTCCCTATTCCACTCAAATGAGTAAATACTCAAATCATCCAATTGGATTTCCCTTGATTAAACTGTCCCGTCAGACAACTCACACCCTATTGCATCCATACAGTCATCATGAGGAGTAGTTATTATCAAACTTACCCATTAGATCTAGATAAAAGACTCTCATAACTCAGCCAAGAATGTATTGTTTCTAAAACCAAGCATAGTTATTTCCACATGCAGCACTGTGAACCAGTAGAGACCCTTGCAAAAGCCGAAGACATAGCCTAGATTTTATCTACCACGGACATGAAAATGCCGAAAGCTGCATCAAGATGAAGTGCCATGATGAAAGAAGCTTTACCAGATGAGATCTACAACCCCCAGGTCGAGATCATAGGAGACCTCAAAGGGAAGATAGAGCACATCAAGATACTTGACCTTGACCTCACAGATTCAGCTTTGTTCCCACAGATTCACCCAGATGTCTTTTGGGAGTTAACCCCGGATGGAACTAGAGATATACAGTTTATACTGAAAAAGGAGTTCATTAATTTGTTTAACTCCACCATCATGAACCTCAGAGATTTACTAGTCTTCGACACCATAGGAAACATTGTGCGCTGCAGGGTGCACGACCGAAGATCAGCAGGGTGCACGACTAAAGCCTATGATTGGATAAGCACTATCCAATCCATGAAAAGGACATCCAACAACTTATTGGACTATCCTCCGAAGGCGAGGATGTTTCAAAAGGATTTCAGGGACCTGGTAAGCATGGGAAGAAGAAAGGTGAACTTATCCTATAGGAGAAGTTTAACACCAAGCGAGGCGGATGCATAATAGTCATCGAGCCGATATTACTCGAACTAGTCTAGACTGGATGCTACGTCATAGCTAGCAAGGTTATGAGGTCCTACTATAAGGGATAATGCACCCTGGATGCGCTATCTGTTGCCAACTTTTGCAATCAAGGAGCAGTATGCAACTGGTGTAGTTTCCTGCTGGAGGAACTACTCGTAGCTTGTGAGGAGGCACAAGAGAAAGGAGGCACCTTTACCTATGGATACCTACTTGTGGAATTTTCAATGCTCAAGTGGAAGGCCCCGGTTGGCTGACAACCGATAATACCAGACAAAGGGCATCTGGCGAAGATGTTTGAGCCATGGCAGTCTAGACCAGACTCAGAAAACATAGCGCTCAATGATGCAGTATTTTCCAAATGGTACAATGTTATGATTGATGCAACACAGAGGTCATGCATCCCACATGAGATCCTCAATAATAACACAAGGAATATTTCATTTGGCATGAACCGACACAGTACATTCATCTGGCCGAGGCATGCTAGCTGGAAATGTTTTCACACATAGATGCTACCTTTTTATTTGGATGAAGAAGCTTTCGACAAGGAGGTCATGTCATGGCCATAAGTTAAACGTGGTCCATGAAAAACAGGCATGCACTATATTCTTCCAGCTGAGATTCTTAATAAGAAAGACAAGGAAGTAGGAGAGGGACCAAGCTCAGACCCCAAAAAGAAGAAGCTAGATGCACCGGTACAGACCAAATCCGAGGTGGAGGAAGAGGCATAACTGTTGGTGCGGAAGGAAAGAATGACCCACCGTAAGCTGCCAAACGATGCCATGCTATCAGGAGCATAGGTTAACCAGATCATGGGCATTGTACTTGGGACCTAACCGTTATAGAAGAAGCAGAGAACTAGGGTCTCGCCGCACAAACAACTAAAGCCACAACCCCTTGCATCTGTCTCTCCTCGCACCCATTCCATGACCAAAATCACCTCGATCATTGATATCCAGGATGACCCAGAGTCTGAAATATTCATGTCCACACCCATCGATGAGTAGCCTCCACCACCACTCCAAATACCAAATCTCTTCACCACCACCCCACATTAGACCACAACTTCAGAGTTGATGCAGTTTGACCACCCAGAGACGGAGGGGCGAAAAACCCCACAGACAACCAGCGAAGTCACTAAGCCTAGCTCAGAAATTTCCAACCCCGACCCCAAAGCCATAGAAAAAAGTAATATACTAGATGTTCCAAACCCAAGCACCCAGGAATGAAAACATGAGTCATCAGCATAGGACAAAGCCGCCAGAAGCACAAAAGAGTCGAAAGCTGACTATGACCAGCGAATCACCTCGCCACCTAAGGGTGAGGAGGCCCAAGAAACCATCATGCATGATATAGAAGTACTAGAGGACATGGAGATATCAGTTGTGCCCAAAGAACCAGACTCAACAATGGCACAGGATATGACAACTACGCAAACACAAATGGAGCAAGTCCTCCAGAACCCCCAGCAATGTGAAAAATTGATGCAACTCTACATCACTAGAGAAGAGTTACTAACGCTTCTGCCCGAAGATCTAAGAGTAAGGATCACACCCGCGCCGCATACATAGGAGGAAGTAGAAACACGTTTAGATCACTCAACGGCCAGTGGAATCCCTCTACAAACAAGAGCACCTACTGATGCAGATCCTTCAAACAAACCTGGTACAATGGCCAACATTGCAATTATTTAGGCTAATCAGAGCCTCCAGAGAAAAAATAGAGAAAACACTCCAAGACGCCGAGAGCTCAACTGAGCTTGCTCGAAAAGAATGGATAGTTGAACAAGCATGTAGAACAGAGGAAAAACATGACAGGATCCTAGCCCAGCGCAAACTAGAAAAGGTCTGGGAAAAACTTGCAGAAGCCTGGCCCGAGATTCGGAATGTTGTGACCGACCTACTAGAAGCCAACGAGATAAGAGAACTAGAGCAACAAATCAAAATGATACAAAGGGCATGGAAACAACTCATGACATGCACATAGAAGATACAAGCAAAGTTACAACAAGTCCAGCAGGAAATAGAACAATAGCCTCGGCAACTGCAAGAACAAATGCAGAGGATAATATTGCAAGGTAACAATGCCCGAGCTACACTACACAAACAGACCACAAACTGCACCATAATATTTAAGGAAGTTAGCGATTGGATGGGTATCATCGCTCGATGAAATCAAGTCTTGGAGGAAGTGTGCACAAAGATCCAGGTGCTCAATGAGGAAGTTGCGATCATAATGGACCCCATGGAGTAGTAGCAAAAGTTCGACCAAATTCAGCAACTGACAACGAACTAAATTCTCTCTAAGAAGCACAGTCAGTAGCCAAGAAAGAGCTGCGCGAGTTTCGACTGGTGATTCAAACCACCTATATGAAAATTCACCAGGTCGATGCAACAACTAACTCCGAATGGAACTCGTTGGTTGCAGCTAAACCAAAGGAGTACAGCGAAGAGACGACCCAACAATTCCTGGCCGAGGCATCATTCCTTTCCTGGAAATGGCAAGACAAAGTTGAAAGCTTTCACGGAGTAAAGAACAGAGCATTGGAGCTCGTCCCATAATTGGGACCTTCATTTGAAGAAGTGAAGGAAGAAAACACACAAACAAAAGAGCTCAAAGAAGAGGAAAATCCGGATAAGGGAAAGCAACAGTTTCTCCTAGAGAATGTGAAGGAACCAAGTGCTTGACTCGAGGATGAGTCAAGGGTTGTGGTTAGAGCCTGTTGGTCCCTTCATTTTTGAGAAAATAATTGTGCAAGTATTGGTCGCGCAACCTCCATCAGAGGCTGAAAGAAAGAACAACAGAAAATAGTTGCGGAAGCCAGTGCAACACCAGCTAAACAACAGATAGTTGCAATAGAACAAGAAGATTTGCAAGCAGAACAAAAAGACATAACACAGCTATATATATAGGACAAAATATAATTATAGGAGGGTTGGGTTGGTTAATTGATTGTTGAATGGGTCGATTCAGTCAGTTGATGAGTTTGCTCATTCATTTTGGTCATTAGCTGATATTGTTAGGTTGAGTAGTGTCTATCAGAGTCATGTCCATGGGCATTGCTCAGGGTTTTTGTGGTAAATTAAGAAGGGTAGAGTCTGTAATGAATGTGACCTACTGGCTGGGAAATCAGGACTCTGTAGCCAAGGGCCAGAGCCAAGAGTCTGGAATGTACTTTCTATGTAATGTTGAGTCTGCAATGTAAGAAAGATCTTGAATTATGATATAAAGAAGGGTTAAATTTTCAAATCTGATGTGTATTTACATTGTTTCTTATGCATTTCAGTCTTCCTGTATAGCTTCTAAATTACAATTGTTGTTCTTATGGTTAATTGATGCTCGCAATACCAGTAGGTTTGGTTCTTGCATTTAGATGTTTATGATCTAATAACGTTGCTTACGCAAGGACTGAAGTAAGTTCTAAACACTCCGTGGATCTTCTATAGTCTTCTCCCTACCCTTCCCTATCTCTCTATCTCAATAGCGCTTCGGGTGAGACTTCTTCTCTTCGAAGGAGATGAAAATGCCAACACTCTAGACTACACAGTGCCTTTTGTTGGTAACCTGAGAAGGACCCTAGTCTGACCAAATTCGCATCAACAATATTCACATGTGTTTAATGGAGATTCCATTTTTCGAATTCGTAGGTATGGGAGGTGTCAAAAAATGTTTCCAACAAATTGATGAGTCACGTATTAAAACCCCGAGGATTCTAGATGCATGAATAACAAGTCAACGAAGTGTCGAGTGTTGAGGGAAATTCTCAAGATAGAGCACACTAGTGTCAAATGCACTGACAGAAGAAGGATATTTGGATTGAGATGCACAATGAAGTTCTCTTAACTGATGAAAATCACCTATCATGGTTAGAGGAAAATATATGATTGTTGATGTTTTTCTCTTCAACCAAAGTACAAAGAAAGTTCCTTAAAATGAAGGAAGGATGGGAGAAACTAATTGTTCATAGGGTAAATGATAGCATGTGTGCAAATTTGTAGAAGAGGTGCTTCCTGAACTTCCCAAGCTAGTTCTGAGAATAAACTTTGTATGAGATTAAATGCAGAATTCAGTCCATTCACAATGATGTATATCATGTTTGGAATAGATTGTGTTTACCAAGGTGTTTGAATGAAGTTCCAAAGTAGATATTGAACATTTTTGTCTTTTGAATGAGGACGTTGATTTATCTTTGTCACAGGATAAGACGATTTTATTTGGAAACATAATGTTCGAAATGGAGGAACTATGAGGAGAATTTCATCACAAGATCAAGGAAAGTAACTACTGGACAAAAATCTTATAGGATTTGGTCAGGATAAACTTATATTTGCTAGCTAATGTTGTTATCAGGAGAATCCCCAAAGGTAAAAACAAAAAATTAATACCTTCAACTACTATTACCAGCATCAATTTTGACATGAGTTTTGTTTCAGGTTTTTGTTAATGGATATAATACTTAATCTATAAATTGGAAAATGAGGTGGTTAAGTTTAATCCTATTTCAATATGGAGGTATTCACATCAGGCTTGATCTCTTGGTTTATATTTCAGAACTATTTGTTGAAGGCAAGCCAGAAACAAAGTGAACTAAGACAGTTTGCAGCGCTATGATGCGAACTCATGTTTTGGGATTTTTTGTGGAGGAATGACCAGCCAGGTGTTCGATGGATGCATGCCATATGTCTAAAGGGTTAGTTGTGAGTTGGGTGGCCACTTGCCAAAGGAATATGCACCCATAAGGACACTTCATCATCCATAAAGGAATGTTATGAACATTGACATCATTTTCCAGGAAAATAACAATCTGTTATCTTCACTTGTCCACATGTTTCCTTGCCCCTTTGAAGGCATAGGAATCCTAGGAAGGTTGTTATTCAAATTGTAATGTTGTAAAGAAACAATTTAGGTTATAAATAGAAATTTGTAAATTTGATGGAGGTTCGAATGGATTGATAGAGACTCATATTTTATACTGTGTATTTTACAGAAAGACCTTTTATTTTATGTATCAGACTTAAGATTCTCTGGATAATGAAAATCAGTTCTTTTTCCTACCATCTTGTTGTCTTCTAATTCTAATCACAGTCCAGTGAAAGATTCATTTGACTAATTTATATCTTGTTTCGATAAAAGATTTGTTGTAATGTTGTTTACAAATATATCAGAATTCATATCTTTGATTATAATAATTTCTTGTTTCAGAGAATTATTCTTTATATGTATGTCATACTACCTGATGTAGATGATAGTTATTTCACATTATTTTTATTAAGTCTTCCACCTACTCATCTTATTCTCTATAACCTTGATCAAAGTTATTCATATCCTTATTTGTTGATGCATATTATGTGCAATAAATTGTGATTGGCATTCTTTTCAGAGTCTTTCGTCCATTTGTCATTTACTACAAATTTTATCTTCCACACTTTGATGGGTATTGGGATTGCACTCATAGCAGTCTGAGTGTGACTCTCAGTGCTAACAGAATGTTGGCTTCAAATAATAGACAAGATATGAATAGAAAGAAGTCTAGTCAAGAGGAAGAAGACTGAGGGTTTCCCATATACATTTTAGAGATGTAGTGGTCAAGTAAAGGCAATGAATCTGCAACCCTGCTCCGGCAACCAAAAAAAGAATAAAATATATTATGCGAGGAAGAATATACTTTCCAATATGCCATAAATATTACATTCTTTTCCTTTTCCTTCAACAAACTTGTGAATAAGTGTTGGGTTTGTTTGCAAAATGAAAAAAAAGGGAAGAATAAATTTCTCAAATATAATCATCCATGATCTTGACCTTTCATAAACAACCTTCTACTATAAATAAATGTCATGAAAGCTACGTGTATCTAATATCAAGCTCATATAAAATATTAATGATCTTGTGATTCTAGTTAAGAGTTTTAAACTAAAGAATATGATTAACATACGAGATCTTGAGCATAAATCATGACATCAGGTACAACATCCAAGCATGAGGATGTAGAATTCATATAGGTTCTTCATCTAAGTCATCCATTCAGGAAGTCATCAAAAGAAAACTCATTCAAGGCATAAAATAGAACATCAAACTCTGCAAATTGGTTGACAAAGTGAAATACAGATCCCACACCTTTGTTCTCTCTGAAGATTCCTCCTATTTTCTCCGATATGACAAGCCTATTCTTTCCTATCACTCTACTTACAACCTTTATATCACATGATTCCCACCAAAAAATATAAAATGTAGAACGTTTTGAGAATGCCTATATATTTATATGATCCCTGTGGGGACAACCTTCATCAATATGAAAGTTACATAATTTGATCATAATTAGATTTACATGTACTCAAGTGATTTTTTATATCTCATGTTTTTAGAAACACTCCTCTGCGAACTATTTTTTATGATGGGGCACCACATTTCCCTTGTGGTAATCATCGACTATGAGTCAGAATGTTGACAATGATTGGTCTATGTCGCAATACAGAAAGAAGTTGAGGCACCAAGATAAAAAATAACAAAATTTTGATAGTTAGTTATTAATGTCTGATGGTATGATCAATTTTATCTGTACCATCGTAACTCCCCGTCGGACTTCAACACCATATGTAGTAGTGCACTTTATCTCTCCTTGTCTTAAGGTTCTAGGTTTTCATGAAGCATTCTTTAATTCTTGGTTTAGGTTTTTTTTCTATAAGGAGGCATTGGAGTCAATGTTTGTGAATTAACCCCAGGTTGTACTTGTTGAACAAGAGAGGAAGAGAAGAGAAGATGCCTTGCATGAGGCTAAGAAGGAATTTATAGTGATGATTTTAGCTTGTTGGAGTATCTTCAATGCAGCTAGGGTTTTTCTTGGTTTTCCCTAGCTAGTGTTTTGGAGAGAATAGAGTATTGTACCAGCTTGTGATAAGCTATGAATATGTACATGAACCTGACTTCTTCTTTATATAAATGAACTTTTCAACTATCTAAAATTGTCTTATTGCAGATTTGATTTCCAGCTATCATTGACTTCATGGTTTTGTAATTTCCAGCACTTATATGTCTTGCTAATTTGACATAAGTTAAGGTTGACATTGTTAAGGGTTTTGACTTTAATATTGAAGATAATCGGGCAGATTTATTGTTGTATT
>SNQJ01S0038082.1:77847-101274 GCA_010110895.2 Picea sitchensis | reverse complement strand
TTGTTGTCTTTTATAAAAGACTAGTCTTGTTGATTGGATTGGATGCATACATAAATTACTAAAGGGTGATAGTTATTGATTATTAGTACATGCACGAGACTTGGATGTACTAGCTACACATGCATTTCATGTACATGCACACTAGTATGTATGAGTTTTCTTGACTTGCTTACTAATAATGTCGGTTAATTGTTATTAATGTGTGAACCATATTTCTTTTCCTTTGTACCATGAGATACCTTAACTTCGGGACGAAGTTTCCTTAAGGGTGGGTGTATGTAACAACCCTGCTTAAATAGATGTATAGGGATGATTAATAATAATTAATTTGATAATCCGACTGTCCTAATATGTTAGTTAAACAACAATTATTTCTTAAATAATAATAACTAAATAATTATTATTAATTATTTGTCCATGATTAACTAATTATTAATTGACTCATTAATTAATTGAGTAAATAATTAAAGGGGGTTAATAATTTAATATATTAAATATTTACGTATACGGGGAGAGGATAAAACATTAAATAAGGGGATAAGAAATTAAATAAGGGGATAAGACATTAAATAAGAGGATAAGACATTGAATAAAAGGATAAGGAAATTAATGAGGGGGAAGAGAGTCGGTGAAGGAGGGATATGACGGGAGGAGTCTTACGGGAAGGGGGATCATTCTTTTGGGGGGGAATATAGTTATGTGGAGGATTTTTCTGGGGATACCTCTGGTGTGAGGAGTTTGGCTTTGGGGGTTTCTGGTGAATCAGAAGTAGGGGGCACTGGTTTGCTGGGGGTTTTGGGAACAGGGGCTAGGATATCCTTACAGTATCCTGGAGCTAGGGAGTCGGACAAGCTGCTCCTAGCTGGCAGGGAGGAAAACATGATTTTGGGCAGTGTTTGACACAATTTCAACTTCAGCATTGGACTAATGGAGCAGTGGGATTTAGCATCAAAAGCAGGTATTTTTAATTATGAGTTGCTGAGTTATTTCATGCTGTAGATATATTTTTATTCTTGTCGAATATTATATGCTCATATGTTGGCGAATGAATTATTTTTGTATGAGAAAGAATTCTATGCTAAATTGAATTAAATGTTGTATTTTACACTCTCTACATATAAGCTTGGGTCCACTAGCTCAGGTGTGAAAATGAATTCAGAGACTACGATGAATAGTATGGGAACAAGGCAATGATCACAGGGTGAATTAATCTCAAGTTTTGGGCTCAAATTCTCACTTAGCAAAAAGTATTCTCAGTGCATGGCGTGACAGACTAAGTAGGGAAACTTAGCAACGGTCTGTGTGCAATGGATATGGGGCCTTCATTAACTTTGTTCTATCCATTCTAGTGCTGCCTAATGGTCTAGTGGGAACCCACAATTTCTTTTTGACCCGTTCGGGGTGGAATTTGAACAGGTATATCGGTCCAACGACTATATTGTTACACCATGGCGAAGTGCTAGATGTCGTTGTTCTGATATCTCAGCGAAGCTCAATTCTTGTGATTGTTCCTTTTGCGAAGTTTCCTATGGAGTCTTCTATAACTTTCAGATTTTGGCCCTCTTCTTACTTAGATTCCTAGCCTTTTTCCCAGTGAGATTAGTCTCGGTCATCCTTTTTCCATTCGAAGTCTTATCTTCTCTCGACATAGTCACTTCGCGCTACTTAGGTTCTGTCTTCAGATCCAAGGGTAATACTCCTTCATCATATGAATTATGTATTTATGTCTTCTGTGGTTCCTCTAACACTCTTATAGCTTCGACATTCAGGTCCCTGGTGTTTAACAACTGAGATCTGTTCTCTTGTTCCTCCATCAAGTAGGTGATCCTTTTAGTCATAAATTCCATGAGTTCTTGCTTCTTCTGTTCTAGGGCTTCCTTTTCTTCTTTCCTTTGGATCTGGTCTTTTTCAATCCAGATCTTTCCTAACAAAGATGGAAATGGGGCATGGTCCTCAATAAATCTAATGACTTCGAACTCTTCCTTTGTCGAAGTTCCATGGGCACTCATAACTATCTGGGTAATTTTACCACATAGGGTTACCATTTTTCCTTTAAATAATTTGATGGTTCCTAGTGAAGGGACCAGAGAAGGCCTTCATAGGGTTTCCCAAGTGCTTTTTGTCATAATGTTCATCGATGTTCCCTCTTCCAGAGCACAGTCAATGTCGAAGTCTCCTATTCTTACTTCAATTTTCTCCTTTTCTTTGAAGATCTCTGACAAACTGACATCCTTATGATCATCTAAGGTTTCTTTTATTTTCAATAACATGATCTCTGATTCTTTTTGGGGTTCTTCCATAATTTTAGTCTCTTGATCTCCTTCAAAGTTTGCTTGTTCCATATTCATTTTTTCAAGTTTAGCAATCATTCTAGGGAAATCCAATACTTCATGGTCCATAGCTTTACAACAGAGGCAACTAGGGTTTCTCCCAGGGAATTCCTTAGCAAGATGTCCTGGCCTTCTGCAATTGTAACAAAGAGTTAATCCTCTCTTTCTTGTCCATGATCCCCAACTCTTCTTGTACTGCGCACTAGGATCATGATGGCTAGCATACAAAAATTTCTTTCTAGGATCCTGCATCCATTGGTTAGTCTAAAAATTATTTCTATGCATAGGTATAACATATCTTTCACTATTCCTATCAGACCTATTCATATCAAACTTTCTTTTATCTAACAATTCTCTAGTTTTTAGGCTAGGAAAAAATCTATCAAGCGTACCTAAATTCATGCTTCAGAAACAAAAAGTTTCCACTTATCTTACCTATATAGATCGCAAAGCTTTCATATCTAAAACTTGAACTATTCTTACCTTTACTAGAGGCTAGAGCTTATAGATCTTACCTCTTTTCTGCGGAAATTTCTACTTTTACCTTTCTTAGAGCATAAAGTGTTCAAATCTCACTTCTTTTCTTCAATATCAACCTCTTTCTTGCAGATATGACCTCTTTCCTTCAAATATGACCTTTCTTTCTCAGCACAAAGCTTCGTAGGTCAAGTAGAATACCGCGCACTAGGGCAATAGATCTATGCACAGAGATTATTTCGCACAAAGATTTTTCTTCTTTAGTTCCCAACAATCATAGTTCTAGGTTTCGACATTGGAACCATTTGTTGGCACAGGGGTGGACCCAGGGTTCAATGCTCAAGAGCGCACCAACAAAACCCTAACTACCAGCCCTTTCAGAAACACCTGTGAAGAAGATGAAGTCTCACCCGAGGTAGAGGTAGGGGTGGTTGCAAGACTCAGATGTCTGCAACCTTAGCTGGGACACCAATTTGTGATTATATCTTTTACAAGGCACTTAACATAGATCATTCATCAATATTTAACCCTTATGGTACTTCGCATATAGCACAGATCATCGCAATGAATACTTAGACTAAATATGATTCATTACTTAGCCACAGAAATATAGATTAGATTCAACAGATCAAGCACTAAGCATATTATATATCAGATCTAACATTCATTCATATATCATAAGCATAGAGAATAACTAGATCTATTTAATCACAACAAACACTTAGCCAAGAAGGAGATAAACACATTAGGTCGAAGCACATATCACAATACACAAAGTTACCGTGGTTCACCCCCACCCTGGGGCTACGTCCACAAAGTCTTCTTCTTTATATTATCTTGGTCAAGCGGTTACAGCACAGAGCTTCAGTGACCCTTACTTCGCACAAGACAAAAGATCTGCGTAGCTCGCTAGATCCTTCTTCCTTGCACTTCAGCACAAAACTACAACAACTTGCACTTAGATTTTCAATCTCCTTACAATCATGCACATAACACTTGCAATATACATCCAATCACACAGATCCAACTACTAGCACTAAGCCTTTAACTATACATCACATAGATGTACTACTACCCTCTACTTACATTGCCTAAGTATCTGTTTATAGATTACAAAATGGGCCTAAGCGTGGGTAAACCCACAGACCGACATCCCTTTCCCTTTACATCAACCCAAAACCCTAAAAGGGACCCAAAAATAGGTCTTACTTCCCTAATTTTCACTTCGCGTTGCGCTCCATCTTTGGCAAGCTGTCGTAGTCCCAAAAATGGTCAAATATGACCAAGTATTCTTCAAAACTTGGTCAAGGGCCAAAAATCCTAGATAAACGATGGGGATATAATTATATTGTTTTCCTATATCTAAACAAGCAATTCCTTTTATACCAAGAGAGGATAGAGTGGCATACCTTATTTCTGTAGGTTGTCCTTATATGTCCTGGTTTTTCTAAATACAAGAAAGACTTATGTAATTAGAGAGCATAACTCTGCAAATGATTCCACCTCCTATTGGAATACTGAGAGGGGGGGGGAGGGGGTGAATCAGTATTAGTACTTTTATTCATTTTTAACCACAATGTGTATTGTTTAATTTATGAGAATATTACCAATAACATTCAATATAGTAGTATACATAAGCAATGATTCAATAAGAAACCACACATAAACACAATACATCAATATTTTATATGGAAACCCAATGCAGGAGAAAACCACATAATGCTTTTCTTATATTGTCAAAATAAGTACATGCATAGGAAGAACTAATTTCCTTGTTTTCCATCTACAACTGGAAGGAGGCTACAACCTGCTAGTTTCTCAAGATCCAACCTGAAGGAAGCTAAAAATCCCTAATTTTTTGGCTCCAACCAGAAGGAGGATACAACCCCCTATGTTCTTTGGATACAACCGAAAGGTGGATACAACCACATGTCCTTTCCTTGTCCAACCACATTGAAATATAAGTGCCAAATAACTGATACTGCCACTGTCACTCTATCGCTATATATATGTCCCTATAAGACCTATAACTATACAACCTCTACCACCAACCTGTCACAACCTATAAAAACAACCTATCACAATAATCTCCTCAACCAATCAGATATGATCACAAAGATCCCATACCCATTGTGATAAATGTATAGATCAAACCATGTACAACTAGTCTCTCTAATCATGTTCCATACATATACAAACAACCATTAACCAAGTGTAGTCAACCCTCACATTAACCAAGAATAAAACCCTCACTATTATGCAACCTCAATCTATACCAATAAATTCAACAACACACCTCAATCAAAATCCCTCAAACATGTACCAAGGGATACAAGATATACCTCAACAATATCCCCAATAATATATGCCAACTACAAACAACAAATATACTAGCATTGTACCTCTGTATATCTGTCTCATAAAGTATGTACCATACATCCAATAGTCCCTCTAGGGAAAATCCTCAATCTCCCATGTCCATATCCAAAGAAATCACCAAAAGACCAACTTAAATACAAGCATATAACATACCGTTTGATCCTGTAGATAGATCTATTGTACCTGACCACTGTTAAACTTCTTGTAGCCTCTCCTTAGCTTCTGCAACCTAAATCATGCTTCATCCTTGAGGTTTGGTAGTTCCTCGCATGATGAAGGAGGTTGTCTAGTGGGGCCTCTCTTGACAGACTATAGGAAACCCATGGAGATTCTTCGTAGGATGTTTACTCTTTGACCAGTGGGGATGACCCTAATCTGGGATTTTCATGACTTTCTCGTTCTCTTCTGCAAGTGTAAAAATTTTTCATCACTCTTTCTTTGCTACCTCATACTTGCACAAATTCAGATGTATCAATGATTACCTGCAATAAACCTTTTACAAGTTAGATATTTAATGTGCTCAAGAGGTGCTAATGGGAGTCTCTTGAAGTCTTATTTATACTTCCCAAGTGACTTCCTTTAGGGGCTATGTTGTAACTTTTTTACCCCTTTTCCTTCTTCTAGGGCTACCCCACATTCTTGTTGCAACTACTTTACCCATAATTAGTAAACTCACCACTTCTTGTTGCAACTAAATTATTTTTAATTATTCTCTTGTTTCAACAAATTTACCCATAATTAACTCCTAATTGCAACCACTTTGACTAGTAAACTCCTTGATAACTTTCTATGAGCTTCTAAAATAATTTACTTCATTGTTGACCTTCTAGGGGATTCTAGAATATTCATGAGGGTCCTCCAACTTCATTAAGCCATATCTCCTCAAACATGAGGAACCATGTGGCGTACCACATATAACCAGAAATGGCATGATGTGTAATATCCATCTATGATAGTGTTACCCACAAATTCATTTATCTTCATGTATTTATTCCTCATACGAACTCAAGTTCCCTAACAAAAATTATGGGGCTACTGGAATTTTATTCTGGACTTGCTTCAAGGGTTGAGATCAATGAAAACCAACCTAATCTATCAACAATATCCCACTTTGGCATTGATGGAAACACTATGCATTTTGATGCAACACTGATGGAAACACTCTGCATTTTGATGCAACATTGATGGAAACACTCTTCATTTTGATGCAACATTTATGGCATAGTGATACTTTTTCTCATGATCTCCATGTGACCATCATTCCCCCTAGAATCATGACTCTATTCCTTCTCTCCATTTCCATTCATGCTTCTTATTACTCTCTCCCCCTTTGACATCAATGGAAAAGGCCTTCTTCCCTTTGGGGCTACTCCCCCTATGTAAATTATCCTTTCGGATGCTCCCCCTATCTAAAATGTCCTTTGGGATGCTCCTCTTGTCTAAATTTTCCTTTGGGATGCTCCCCCTATCTGAACTATCCTTTTTATCATCATTGGTGCTTCCTCATGTAAATATATGACATATATAAAAATAATTCTAAAATTCACTGTGGGGCAAAAACTAATCCAACTTTCTGTTGAAGATACTCAAAGTATTCCCTTGGAAGTGGTTTGGTGAAGATATATGAGATATGTTCTTTTGCCTCAACATACTTGACCCTGATGTTATTATTTGCAACCTATTCTCATAGAAATTGAAACTTGATTGGAATGTGTTTCCTTTTGGATTGCATCACTGGATTCTTTGAGATATTGATGTCACTAGTGTTATCACAAAGTATCAGAATTGGCTCATCATATTTAACCTATGCATCCTTCAAATTTTGTTTCATCCATAGTACCTAGGTACAACATGCTATTTCTGCAATATAATATGATTTTGTTGTAGATAAGGATATTGAAGACTGTTTCTTGCTTAACTAGGATACGGGACACTCACCCAAGTAAAAAGTTGCTCCACTTGTACTTATTCTATCATCAATGCTACCTGACCAATATGCATCTGTGTAGGAAATAAGAGATATATCATTCCCTTTTGGATATCATAATCAAAATTATTTTGTACCTTTTAGATATATGAATATCCTCTTCACTTCTATAACATGTGATTCCTTTGGTGCTGCTTGGAACCTTGCAACTTGTCCAACTGCATGCATCACATCTGGTCTAGAAGATGTCACATAAAGTAAACTACCAATCATCGATCTATACTTCCTCTGGTCTGCATCCTTTGAATAATCATATTTACTTAACTTGCAACTAGGCTGCATAGGAGTATTGACTTTATAATCTTCCATTCCAAACCTTTTTAGCATTTCTCTGATATACTTGGTCTGAGAGATGAAGATACATGTGCCGCTCTGACATATATGTAGTCCCAAAAATAAGGACAAATATCCAAGAAATGAAATCTCAAAGTCATTTTGCATGTATTTGGAAAATTTACGACTCATCATGTCATCATCACTTCCAAAAATAATATCATCAACATAAACTTGACTTAAAAGGATACTATATTGATTTACCTTTATGTATAGATTGTTGTTTGTATTTCCTTTCCTAAAACCTTGTTGTTGTAAGTATCTATCCAGTATTGAATACCATGACCTAAGGGATTTTTTGAGACTATATAGGGCCTTCTTCAAACTATAAACAAAATATTCCTTCTCTGACAATTGAAATCCTTCAAGCTACTTGATCTAGACTTCGTCTTGAAGGTCTTTGTTTAGGAATGTTGATTTCACATCCATATGATACACTTCAATATTGTTAGAACATGCACAAGCTAAGATCATTTTGATTTCTTCCATTCTAGAAAATTGGGAAAAGGTCTCTTCAAAATATACAGCTTCAACTTGAGTGTATCATTTACATACCAACCTTTTTATGTTCCCGATAACATGTCCATCCTCATTCAATTTGTTTCTGAAGACCCACTTTGTGCCAATCAAATTCTTATTCTTTGGACTTGGAACTAGTTCCCAAGTTTCATTCTTTTCTACATGATCTAGCTCTTCATCCATATCATTGATCCAGAATTCATCCTTGTTGTATTATTCAAAACTTCTTGGCTCAAATGTGGATAACAATTCTAGGTGTTATTGTTCTAGTGAACGTATTATTCTTCTAGTTTCAACTCCTGCATATTTATTTCCAATTATTTTCTCTGAAGGATGATTATTTTTCACTCGTCTTATAGGTGTCTTTGGAGGTACCTGAAGATCTTGTTTCTATTGATCTACTTCTAATTTCTCTTCTTCTTCTCTTTTATGTCTTCTTCCTTTAAGTATTCTTCGTGATTTTGTTCCACTAAATCTTTGATTTCTTCTTTTATATTTCATTCATTTGTCTCATTGATTACCGCATTTATGCTTTCCACTATTCTATTGAGTCTTAAATTAAAACATTTGTATTCTTTTCTTTTTATTCAGTACCCAACGAGTATGCCTTTATCAACTCGAGAATCAAATTTACCAATCCTTTCATCTTCCCTTTTGATGTAGCATTTTCTTCCAAATACTCTGAAGTGATTCACATTCATCGATATTCCTTTCCACAACTCATATGGAGTCTTATCACTATTATTTTTGAGCATTCATCTGATCTGAACGTGAAATGATGTATGTACTTCTTGCACCCAAAATACATCTGTCAACTTGGTATCCATTAACATGGTTCTGGCCATTTATTGCACTATTATGTTCTTCCTTTTGACCACTCCATTTTGTTGAGGTGTCCTGGCTGCTGAGAATTGCCTCTTTATCCCATGCTCACTGCATAATTTTTTGAACTCTTTTGATGTAAGCTCTCCTCCATTATCTGATCTCAAACACTTGATTTTCACCTCTATCTCAGTTTCAACCATCTATTTATATGTCTTGAAGTTCTTGAAAGATTCTAACTTCTTCTTGAGAAAGAAAACTATAGTCATTATTGTGTAGTCATCAACCAATAGCATGAAGTATTGTTCACATTTCAATCCCTTTATTCTTGTCAGTCCAACTAGATCGGTATGTACAATCTCTAATGGTTTTGTTGTGGAGTATTCCTTTGACTTGAACTTTGTCTTGGTTTGTTTTCCATGTAGAAAATGATTGCATAGAGTGTTTGTTGGCTTTGAGATGTCGAGAATTTCTCTCGCTGCTTCCATTTTGTTGACCTTGACAATATTATAAAAATTTATGTGACCCATTCTTCTGTGACAGATCCAACTTTCATCTTCCTTTCCTAAGCAATATTTTTCTTTTCCAATTTCATTTAGTACGTATATGTTGCTTGGATTTCTTATAGTTGTAGCCACCAACTTTTCTGACCCTTATTTTCTTATTTCACATTTATTTAAATCAAACACAAGTTTGTGTCCTTGGTCACACATTTGAATTACACTTAGTAGATTGTGTTTCAAGTCTTCAACTAGTAGAACATTTTTTTCTTTGGCATCCTTGATTCCAAGATTAACTTTCTATTTTCCTATAATTCTCATTGAGTTATCATTCCCAAAAGAAATTGATCCATCTCTTTCCTTCTTCAATGTTAGAAACATCTCCATATTGCATGTCATATGATTTGAACATCCATTTTCAACATACCATCCATGTTTCTTATGTTTAGCTTGTAGAGAAAGCATGCATTCTTCAATATTGAATTGATGATTCTTCCTTATCCATATCCTTTGTGGTTCTTGTCTATGACTATTTATATTATGTTGTGATTGTCTAGGAGGAACAATAAATATACAATCTTTGAACATGTGTCCAAAGTTGTTACACTTGTAGCATTCTACTTCGGTGCTCAGTGACTCAAATTTGTTGTAGCTTCTTCTCTGTGCTTCATGAGATATTCTTGAATAATCATTTCTTGTGTACCCTTCATAGTTATTTCTTCTCTTGGTGTTGGATCTATAATTCACAACTATATACCCAAAATTATTACATTAATAGAATAAAACAAAAAAAATAGTTTGATACCTAGGGGTGGAAGATATTCTGAATGGTGCTTCTCTTCTGAATCCTTCTTGTTCTCAGGGTCTCTCCATTGTTGGTTGCTACTGATTTTGAAATTTGTACCTTTTGGGTGGTGCAATGTATCTATAATCCTCTTCTTGGTTCCTCTTTCCTTATTCCTTCTTGGAAGAGCCTCTGACTGCTTCTACATAACTTCTTTTTTTTGTTTTCTTAGAGATTGATCCTTTCTTTATCTGGTTATATCCTAGTCTATATTTTTCATGGTATGGCCTTTGACTGCTAATAATACCATCCAATACTTTGGTGATGTTCTGCTGCATGTCCTTCTTGTGAAGATCTTTCCTTAGAGTGACTATTTATTTTTCCAATCCTTTGATCATCTTGTCCTTTTCATTTAACTGACCTCTGAGTGCCTTATTGGCACAGGGATAGACCTAGGGTTCAACTCCAAGAGTGCACCAACAAGACCTAACTACTGGCCCTTTCAGCTACACCTGCAAAGCAGATGCAGTCTCACCCAAAGTAGCTATGGGGGGGTTGTAGGACAAAGATGTCTACAAACAAGGGAAATATCAAGTGGATCTAACACTAGAACAATATAGCATGCACATATCACTTATCAACTTAGATATATTCCAAACATCTATCATATCTACCTTAGGAATGCAATAACAATATATCAAGGCAAAATAACACAACATCAATCACACACACAAGTCAAATATACGTGGTTCACCCTCTCTCTAGGGATATGTCCACATAATTGTGCTTTATGATATATTAAGATGAAAGCATACAGTTCTAATCTGTGCTCTTAGCCAATAGATCTTCCCTCTTCTTCTCTCTATCTCTCCCCTCCATGCGCACCTAGCTGCAAGGTTGATCTTCGCACCCAGCTGAAGATCTTACAATACCAAAAGGCTCTTGTACTCAGCTCTTCTCTCTCTCACAACAATAATTACTCATGTAAAAATAATACAACTAGATCCAATGAACTCGAACCAACCCTCTTCCCTCATATAGGTTCTTATTTATACATTACAATCACTCACTGACATCCTTAGGCCGAAACCTAGGTGTCAAAACCCTAGATACCAAAACCCTAGGTGTCTAAAACCCTAGGTCAACTTGACCTGTGTTTTCAAGGCTTCACTAGCCTGTATTTCCTTCCTTCTTGCATGGTGCTCTAAAGCATATAATTGTGGATTTTTCCTCTTTCTGAGTTGTCCATGATCCTTCTTCATTTTTGATCAATCATCCTCGATCTCCTTATCCAACGACTTGCTTTCTTGGAATTTGTTTCGCCTTTTCTGCTCTTATTCTCACTTCGACCCAGTAACAGTCACTGTGTCTTTCACGCAGTTCACATTCTGCCTTTTCTTCCTCAATCTTCGCTTACTTCCATACTCAAGGACCAACGGTACCCCAACACTCACCTGTGACTCGTCCTGAGGCACTTCATATATGACTCTTCTGTTTTACTTCGACTTCAGACTGTGCAATGCAGCCTTTGCTTTCTTCTCTATGCGTCCTCTCCTTCCTTGTAAAGTCTGTCTTTCCTGTGTTTGGTACCCAGTTTCAACTGCACCTGGTACCTAGACCCTTGTCCTTATGATTTTAGTTAGAGCTACGAGGCAACTGGTTGTCATAGTACAACTTCAACTGGCTGTCGTTCACTAATCCTTCCTTCAATTCTCCCTTCAAAGTATTCAACTGCACAACTCCTTCTTCTGTAACATAAGCGATCCCATATGGCCCGAGCCAATGCGTCCTGAACTTCCCAGGATGCTTGATGAAATTACTGTCATATACCAATACTAGATCACCTTGTCTAAATGAATTCTTCTTGATGTTCCTGTCATGGTAGCCTTCTCTCTTTCCTTCTGTACCTATTGATGAAATCCTGCAACAAATATATCTTCCTCCAATTTGACCAACTGTGCAAGCCTCTCTTGAACAGTGCTAATGCCATCCATATCTGTAAAGGCAACAATTCTTAAGCTTGGTACCAGATATTCCATTGGAACAACGACTTCAATACCATAAACCAACTTGAAGGGGGTCTACATTGTTAATTTTTTACAAGTGGTTCTATAGGCCCAAAGTACTATTGGTACTCTTAAATCCCAGTCGTCCTTGTTCACACTGCATATCTTCGTCAGCGCTGTCTCAGAGATCTTGTTGAATGCTTCCACTATCCCATTTGCTTATGGATGGTAGGGTGTGCTCTTCTGATGGTGGACTACAAATTCCTTAGTCAGGGCTTCAACTGTTTTATTTATGAAATGTGTGCCTTGATCACTCATAAGGATCTTTGGGCATCCAAACCTGGTTATGATGTCATCAAATATGAAGCACACAACTGTATTTGCACTACAGTCCTTAACTTCTTTGGCTTCAACCCATCTGGTCAAGTATTATGTTGCTGTAATTATGTACCTTGCTCCTGTGCACTTTCCTAGCGGGTTTATAGGTCCCACGAAATCAATGGCCCATTTCTCAGATGCTTGTAGGGTCAGTTGTGGTGCTAGTGGAATTTCATCCCTTCTGGAAGGTTTCCCAACTCTTTGGCATACATCATAGGCTCTGTAATAGTCTTTAGCATCTCTGTGTAAGGCAGATCACCAAAGGCTAGCTCTAAGCACCTTCTGTGCAGTTGCTTTCCCAGCATATTTTTCTCCTGCGATGCCTTCATGAGATTCTGCGAGGATCATCAATCATTATTCCTCCATAACACATATTCTCAATATCTCATCAGGTCCCATCTTGTATAGTTTTCCAGCTATAAGTGAAAATTCAGCAACACGCACTACTAGTTGTTTCTTCTGGGGAATTGTATACTGGTTAGGGGCCATTCCTGTTGACAGGAACTGAAATATTTCTGCGAAGTGGTCATCAATCTTTCTAATGGATAGGATTTGTGTGTATGGCAATGTATCCTCCAAACTAGTGGGCTCTTCTCCATGTTCCAACCTCGACAAGTGGTCAAGACCTTTGCTCATTCGTCCTGACTTTACTATGATCTCAAAGTCATATTCCTGAAATAGCAGAAGCCATTTTCATATTCTCCCCCCCCCAATAGTGGCTTGTTGACTAGGTATTTCCATGCAGGGTGATCAGTAAACATTTTAAAGTGTCCTCCCAATAAGTAGTGGAAAAATTTCTAAAATGCGTACACCATGGATAAGCCTTCTCTCTCAGTGGTGGTGTAGTTGACCTCTGTTGTTGATAGCTTCCTACTGGAAAAAGATAATGGATGGTCAATATCTCCTTCACCAGGTTGTGCTAACAAAACTCCCAATGCAATGGAATATGCATCGAAATGTATGTGAATTCCTTGCTCCAATCTAGAAAGACTAGAATGGGTGCAGTAACCATTTTTTTGTTTCAGTGTATCGAAGCTTTGTTGGCATTCTTCTGTCCAACTAAATTGACAATCTTTCTTAAAAATATTCTCCATGGGTGTTCTAATTTGGGCATATCCTTTAATTAAATTCCTTTGATATCCCGTGTGTCCCAACGCAGTGCACAGTTGTTTGACTGAAGTAGGAGGGGGTAGATCAACTATGATGGAAATTTTAGATGGATCTACCAACAATCTGTGCTTGCATAGAATATGACCTAAGAGAACTCCAAATGGTGAGAACAAGATGCACTTCCTCAGATTCAAGGAAATTTGACACTACCTGCATTTATCCATCATTAGCCTTAGACATTCAATATGGTTTTTCAATAAGCTAAAAATAGTCCAATCATCAAAATATTCTTCTAGAAATTTATGAAAGAACTCCTTGAATTCTTCAACCACCACCATGGAAAAGATGGTTGGGGAATTATTCAATCCAAATGGAATCACTGTATACTACTAGGATCCCCGTTATGTTGAAAATTTGGTCTTGTGGCGATCTTCCTTGGCAATTTGGGTCTGATGGTATCCTAAAAATCCATCTGTAAAAGAATATACTTCCTGGCCTCCCACATTGTCTAACACTTTGTCAGTGAATGGTGTAGGGAAGGGATCATGCAAACAATAATGATTTAGCTTCCTAATATCTACACAGTTCCTAATCTCTCATGTCTTCTTATGTTGTACCACCATGGGGCTAATCCACTCTGAATCTTCCACAGGTTCTATAATCCCAGCTTCCAACATTCTGTCGAGCTCAATATTCACTTTCTCCTTATATTTGAGGTTCAATCTGTAGGGTATTTGTTTGAATGGTATTGCATCTGGTTTCAAAGGGATCCTCATCTCTCCCATAGGCCCTTTAATGCCCTTCATATCAGTGAACTTGTTTGGAAACAAGTCCTGATATTAATACAGTAATTCTATAATCTTGTCAATAGTGGCAACATCCCAATAATCTCCAACATTGGAAATCTTCGATGTCTTTTCTGTTCCAATATTGACCTTCTTAATCTTGATTGGTTGTCCAATGAATGTTAACTCAACTCCTGGTCCTTCCACATCTCTTTGGCCTTCTGTTTTGATGATGTTCACCTTTTGTGGATCATCGCCTTCATCAACATTGATGTTATAACAGCCTTGCAGTTTCTGTAGAGGCACAATCCATTCGTCCTCTTCTTTCTCCAAAGGGAGGTTAGATGCCTCCTTGAATACTTTCTATCTTATAATTTGAAATGTTTGATCTACTGAAGGATATTGAATTTCAAATAAGAAGGTGGTTACAAAATTTTGAGTCATACCTTCCCAATCTGTAGTGATGAGGTGCATCTCTGCTTGAAGGTAGCAGTTGATAGGTGTCGTTTCCAGTGTGTTAATGAATTTGTGCACCCACTACTCTTGAGGGATGTTGCTCTAGGATGCTTTGCAACTTCACACATGGTCCTGTGGGCATCTTCGACCTGTGTACCGAACTTCGCAGCCTTCTACTTGTGCTGAGAACCGCGTTGTCATCAGGGTACGACATTGTACCCAATATGTAATGTTGTTTTTGTTTATCCCCCACCATGTTGATGGGGTTGATTTCAGGGCCTCATCCATCTCCATCAATATTTGTTGCAATGGTAAATTTTATTCAAAGTCCGACAAGAAGGTTTCTAAAGGATTTAGACCATCAAAGGTGGGTAAGTTACTTACCGTTTTGTTGATCCAATGAACTTCTCTGGTCAATATAGCACATCTTCTTGTAGATACTTCATACATTTTATTATGCCATTTTTCCAGTGCTTTTTCTGAGTCTGATGAACATGCGACGTCACTTCGCCAGCTTAGGTTTCCATCGACCGTAGGATTAATGTAATCCTGATGTCTGGATGTTAATTTGTATATGTTTTCCAGTTCATATGCACAGTCTTCTTATTTGATGGGCTCTGTGTATCTCCGACCTTCATCTGGATCTAAGGGTGAAATGACCCTAAGGCCATCTCTTTAAAAATTCATATGTATTTTCTTTAAATCAACCATAGTGGAATTATTAAAAGCCCAATCAACTCCTAACAACATAGGGTAAGGACAACTATCATCAACTATATCAATTACCTCAAAATCTGTAAATGTTCTTACTCTGTCGATGTCCACAGGGACATGTTCCATTCATCCAAAGGGGCTGACAACTTGCTGATTAGACATCCCGAGTCTGATAGGGGAATATATTAACTTCGTTTTTCCCATCAGTGCCCAAGTTTTCTTTGTTATGACATTGACCTCTAACCCTAAGTCGAGGACCACATAGTCTATATCATATTCACCTATTTGAGAATTCAAATGTAACTCCTTATTTGTCCTTCACTTTTTAGCAATTTGGTGTGCTGCCCTATTCAGTAAGGGGTCTATCTTTCCTAGCTCACACTGTCTGATTAAATTTTTTATTTCTTGGGCAACACTCTCATCCTAAATCAACTTAATACAAGTATATAGAAATTCCATGAGCTTTCTTACCTATTTTCCTTCTCTTGGCGAAGCAAACTGATAAAATTCCTGAGGCATTCCATATTCTCTCACTTTTGGTCATGTTTTTGATGAAGATCCTTGGTTTCCTTTGAACTCTTTTCTTGTCTCCTCAAATATTTGTCTTTTTTTCTTTGCATCAAAGGTTTGGGTCTTCTCTGCAACTTTCCTGATTCCTGAGTCTTCTGTAGTCTTTCCTTGGATCAGTCTATATTCTCCTATAACAATGCCTCCTCTAGTGATAACAATGACTCTAGTTCTTCTCCGTGAGGTTCAACATATATCAGTTTCACTTGTGGGTTTTGCTGAGGTCCTCTTCTCTCCTGAAGATTAGCTAGCAATGCTGGACATTCCTCAATAACATGCTCGAAGGAGTTGCAATAGCTGCAAGTAGTGTAAGGGTTTTGATAGTCCCTTTCCAAGTGTCCTGGCTATGTGCAATTATAACAGATGATCTCTACTCAACCTCGACCCATACCTCCTCCTCTGAATCCACCGCGAGGATTGAAGTTTCCTCTCCCAGGGGAGTTGTACTGTGTAGTGTTTCCTTCATGTTTTACTTCGCCTTGAGTTTTGTATATATCTCTTGAAATTTCATGCATGAGATCATAAGCCCTACAATCCCTATCATCATGCCCCATAGACTTACAAAATGTGCAATATAAATTTGTGGGTGTCTGAACATATTTTTTCATGTAATAGCACTCACCAATACAATGTCTATTTTGGCATACTTCGCACCAGGGTAAAGTGACTTGATTCAAAGGGATCGAAGCTCCAGAGGCCAAATATTCATGGAATAGGGGACAATGTTCCTTGTCATGGCCCTCTGATCTACATATGACACACCATATGTCTTCTCTTTTATATTTTCCCTTGTCTTTCTTCATATCTTTGACTTGAATAGACAAACTAGTTAGCTGACTCAAGATTTGGCTCATACCTGAACTGGATTCTCCCATAGGGGTTGATTCTAACTTCATGGTGATCTCCAGTGCTTCAGCCTGTGAAGAAATCTTTTGTTGCATCAAATGAACTCTGATGTGTGGTAAGAGGGCAACAATGAACCACTCTTTGTTCTTCTCATTTGGGATTTGAAAAGTCAATCGACCTGTTAAGGTCTTAAATCTTTGGTCGAATTCTTAGACAGGCTCGTCTACCTTCTGTTTGATCTCTTTCATATTTATAATACATTATGACTCCAAATTGGGTTTCTTGAACTCTACATTCCATGCATTCTTGATCTCATTTAGTGGCTTAGGTTGTGCAAGTCCTTGGACAAGCTTCATGTACCAACTTAGTGCATGATCTCGAAGGGTAGTACTAACTTGAGTTCTCTTAACTGCTTCGTCGCTGACATTTTAATATTCCATACAGATTCACATAAGAACCAATGTTGATCAGGGTCTTCAGACCCATCTCCCCTAAAGATAGGGAGCCTCATCTTGTCTTCCATAGATCTTCCTAGGTTTTCTATCTGAGTATGTGGTGGACTACTAGTGAAAGTTCTCTGAACACTCCGGTGACTTGGATTACTTTGATTTCTTAATGCTGTCGAGACAACAGGGGGATTAATAGTACTTACCTCAGCAGTCTGTGTAGTTCCTGAAGTTTCTGGATCTTCCCGACGAGGTTCTTCATCTTCCTCTTCCTCTGCCTTAGAGGGTTCTGAATGCTTTTTGTCTGTCAGGTCTGCCTCTTCTCCACTGTAGAAACCCTCATCCCCATAGTTCTTCTTGAATAAGTTCACAAGATGAAATTCTCAGAATTCTCTCCCACTGTGCATATGTCCAACCTTTGTGTCACTGTCACTGTCTGAATTCTTGAACATTAGTTTTTTCAAATCCTACCAATCTACTGTATCTAAAAGATGTTCTTCTCATGCAATAGAATCTTGATCCTTAACTTTAGAAAATGTAAAAATTTTCCTCTGGGTCCCTTGAAGAAATATCTCTCAGCCTGGTTGTATGACTCTACTCTATCAACAACAAACTCTGTGATGTACCCTCCAATGGTGCTATCAAACCAGTGATATACTTCTCATGATAGGATGTTATCAACTCTCTTGACATTCTTGATCATCGTAGACTTCCAAACTATAAGAGGTCTAGATCTGATCTCAAACTGGGTATCTTCTAACCTAGCTAACCACTTGTATAGCTCCTGATGGATCACTCCAAAGACAATCTCATGTATATCAGTAAAGATATATCTCTCCAACCAATCCTCTATACTAAGATTAGGGTTCTTGTTCTGGGATTCAACGAAGTCCTTTTCTTGATCCTCTATCCACTTATGAATCTCCGTCTTTGATGGGAACCACCTTGACATTCCCTCATGAAGATTCCTATCCTAGAAACAGAACCATTTTTTGGCACAGGGACAGACCCATGGTTCAGCTCCAAGAGTGCACCAAGAAGCCCTAACTACTGGCCCTTTCAGCTACACCTGTGAAGCAGATGCAGTCTCACCTGAAACAACTATAGGGGGGTTGCAGGACATAGATGTCTACAACCAAGGGAAATATCAAGTGGATGTAACACTAGAACAATACAACATGCATATATCACTTATCATATTAGATCTATTCCACACATCTATCATATCTACCACAATAATGCAATAACAATATATCAAGGAAAAATAACACAACATCAATCACACACACAAGTCAGATATACGTGGTTCACCCTCTCTCTAGGGATATGTCCACAGAATTGTTCTTTATGATATATTAAGATGAAAGAATACAGTTCTAATCTGCACTCTTAGCTAGCATATCTTATCTCTTCTTCACTCTATCTCTCCCCTCCCTGCGCACCTAGCTGCAGGGTTGATCTTTGCACCCAACTGAAGATATTACAATACCAGAAGGTTCTCGTACTCAGCTCTTATCTCTCTCACAACAATAATTACTCATGTCAAAATAATACAACTAGATCCAACGAACTCGAACCAACCCTCTTCCCTCATATAGGTTCTTATTTATACATTAAAATCACTCACCGACATCCTTAGGCCGAAACCTAGGTGTTAAAACCCTAGATACCAAAACCTTAGGTGTCTAAAACCCTAGGTCAACTTGACCCACGTTTTCAGGGATTCATCAGCCTATATTTCCTTCCTTCTCACGTTGTGCTACAAAGCATCTAACGGTGGCTTTTTCCACTTTCTGAGTTGTCGACAATCCTTCTTCCTTGCTGATATGTCATCCTCGATATCGTCATCCAACGACTTTCTTTCTCGGACTTCGCTCTACATTTTTTGCTCTTTTGCTCACTTCGACCCAGTAACAATCACTGTGTCTTTCGTGCAGTTCACATTTTGTCTTTTCTTCCTTGATCTTCGCTTACTTCCATACTCAAGGCCCAACATGCCTCTTTGATTCTTTTGTCTTCTTCTACTTGGATTTTGAACTTCACAATCACCTGGTCATCCTCGGAATTGGAGTTCTGAGCTCCCTCTTTTTCTTTTAGTTCTTCCTTGAGTGAATTGATTTTCTTTCTTTCAATCCTTAGCTCTTCTAGTGCACTAATTAATTCTTCTCTAATAATGACTAATCCTTCTTCCTCATAATCTTCTTCAAAATATTCTACTTCCATGAAGAGTATTATTTATGTATCTCTATCACTATATTCTTCCAAATCTAATGATAAATTATCTTCCATGGTGCAAAGACTTTTCTTGAAAAGACTAATTGTTTCTTTTATTCTTTTTCTTTTTCTTTTTCTTTTTATGATCTTCTTCTTTATCACTTTCCTTATTCTAATGAGGAAATTTAGAACAAAAATGACCAACACCACCACAATTAAAACATTTCAATGGAAGCATACCTTTATATTTTTTGGTTCCTCTTTTCAATTTTCTGATGAAGTTTTCCATTTCTTCATCATGTTCTAAATCATCGCTGCAACTACAATCTGACTTTGACTTTTTCTTTCCATTTTTCTTTGTCTTTTTGGATTCTTTGAATGTTGCTTCCTTTGTTACTGGGTTCTCTTGTTATGTTCTCATTTCATAGGTGGTGAGTATCCCATGTATCTCATCCATGATCGACGTGTCTAGATCTATTCTTTCTTCTAAAGCTGAAATATTTGGATCAAATATCATAGGTAGAGACCTTAGTACCTTTTGAACAATGATTGATTCCTTCATATGTTCTCCCAGACCTTTAATAGTATTCACTACTTCATAAAATCACAAAAAGTAAGTTGCAATATCTTCATCTTCTTTCATTTTCAATTGTTTGAACTTAGCTCTAAAGGTTTGGAGTTTATATCCCTTGACTTTACAATCTCCTCCATAAATCTTTTGAAGCTTATCCCAGAGATCTTTTGCAGAACCACAATGCATAACTTCAAAAAATATTGAATTAGCAATATTGTTCAAAATAGTACCTTTAGCCTTTGAATTGTTTTCTTCGAGTTTCTTTCCATCCATGTTTGTTGGGGGAGTGGCTAGTTCTTTGTATCCATCTACTATTGCTTGCCATACATCAAATCCTTGTGCTTGTAAAAAAGAATTGATCCTTATAATACATAATACATAATTCTAATTGTCAAACATTTGTCCTCCAATCTTGGCGTATTCTATGATCTCCTTCCAATGGTTAGACTTGTTCTTGAAATACCTACTCTAATACCAATTGTTTGAATACTGAGAGGGAGGAGTGAGTCAATATTAGTACTTTTAATCCTTTTTAACAACAATGTGTATTGCTTACTTTATGAGCATATTACCAATAACATTCAATATGATTAGTATACATAAGTAGTGAATCAATAAGAAACCACACATAAACACAGTACACTAATATTTTACGTGGAAACCCAATGCGGGAGAAAACCACTGAATGTTTTTCTTATATTGTAAAAAGAATTACATTCATAGGAAGCACCAACTTCCTTGTTTTCCATATACAACTGAAAGGAGGCTACAAACCCCTAGTTTCCCAGGCTCCAACCTGAAGGAAGCTACAACTCCTTGATTCTTTGGCTCCAACCAAAAGGAGGCTACAACCCTGTATGTTCTTCAGATACAACCAGAAGGTGGCTACAACCACCTATCCTTGCCCCATCCAACCACCCTGAAATATAAGTTCCAAATAAATGATATTGCCACTGTCAATATGTCCATGTAAGACATTTCACTCTAAAATATGTACCAACAAACTATCACAACCTGTCATAATAATCTCCTCAACCAATCAGATTTGATCACATAGATAGCATACCCACTGTGATAAATGTATATCTCAAACCATGTACAACTATGTCTCTCTAATCATGTGCCATACATATACAAACAATAATTAACCAAGTGTAGTCAACCCTCACACCAACCAAGCATCAAACCCTCATTGTTATGCAACCTCAATCTGTACCAATAACTATAGCAACACACCTCAATTAAAATCCCTCAAACATATACCAAGGGATACAAGATATACTTCAACAATATGCCCAATAATGTAATCCAACTACAAACAAAAAATATACCATCATTGTACCTATGTATATCTACCTCATACAATATGTACCATACAACCAATAGTCCCTCTAGGGAAAATCCTCAATCTCCCATGTCCATATTCCAAGCAATCACCAAAATACCAAATTCAATACACGCATATAACATACCTTTTGATCTTGTAGATAGATATGTTGTACTTGACTACTTTCAAACTTCATGTAGCCTCTCCTCAGCTTGTGTAGCCTGAATCGTGCTTCATCCTTGAGGTATGGTAGTGCCTCGCGTGATGAAGGAGTTTGTCTAGGTAGGCAATCCGTGGGGATTCCTCGCGAGACGTTTACTCTCTGATCCGAGGGGATGACCCTAATCAGGGTTTTTCACGACTTTCCCACTCTCTTCTGCAACTGTGAATTTTTTTTGTCACTCTTCCTTCAATACCTCAGAATTGCACAACTTTAGATGTATCAATGAGTACATGTAATAAATATTTCACAATATAGATATTCAATGTTCTCAATAGGTTATAATGGGAGTCTCTTGAAGTCTTATTTATACTTCTCAATTGACTTCCTTCAGGGGCTACCTTGAAACTGTTTTACCCCTTTTCCTTACTCTAGGGCTAACCCACATTATTTTTTCAACTACTTTACCCATAATCAGTAAACTAGCCACTTCTTGATGCAAATAAATTATTTTTAATTATTTTCTTATTTCAACAACTTTACCCATAATTAACTCCTAGTTGTAACCACTTTGACTAATAAACTTCTGGATAACTTTCTAGGAGCTTCTAGAATAATTGAATTCTTTGTTTACCTTCTAGGGGCTTCTATAATATTGATGTGGGTCCTCCAACTTCATTAAGCCATATCTTCTCAATTGTGAGGAACCATGTGATGTACTAAATATCACTGGAAATGACACGACATGCACTATCCATCTATGATAGTCTTACCTACAAATTCACTAATATTCATGTATTTATTCATGATACAAACTCAAGTTCCTTAACCACACCTCTAGGGATACCAAAATTGCTTCAATGGTTGACATCAATGGCAACTAACCCAATCTATCAACACCTCCTCTTACTTAAGACTTGCCTTCTTTATATAGATCCTTGGAAGAGGCTTGGGAGAGATTCTAGATCTTCTAAAACCCAATAGAAACTAGAATAATGTGAGTTCCTAGGCCCATTCCTTGAAGATACAACTCATCCATTTCTCACCTCTATGTATCTCATCAAATCTAAAAGGTTACAGGGATTGTTTCCTGTTGCACTATAAAATACTAGCGATGATCGTCATGTGTTGTCTCCTATAGTTCTTGTGATGACCCTAAAAAAAGTCCTAAATCTTGAGCAAGACATGCTTTTTGACTTTCATTTTATGTTGGATTCCCTTCTGGCCCTATAGGGTGGAAATTAAGGCTATATTATGGTCAAATCCAATTATTCATTGATTGTGGGGCATTCCAAAGGACACACTATTTTTTTTTTTAATTATCATAGTTCTCTTGCATGAACATCTCTAGTGCATACATTTATATTAGACGCACCAGACATGGTGCTTAATGTGAATTTACCATAGTGTTACATTTGGTTAAAATAGTTTCATTTCTATGTTAAATTTTATATATGGTTAAGTTAGCGGTGTGGTTAATTAAGTGAAATGTACCAGGGTGAGTCAAAACCAATTATGCGTCGGTTGTGGGGCGTTCCAAAATACGCACCACTTCTTTTTTTAAAATTTATTGCAGTTCTCTTGATTGAATGACATCGATGCATAAATTTATATTCGATACATCAGGATGGTTCTTAATGTGAATTTAATATAGGACCCACCGCTTCAGAGCAAGTTGAAGAATTCAAGTGGACTGCACAAAATCATAATTTA
>SNQJ01S0038082.1:53264-77778 GCA_010110895.2 Picea sitchensis | reverse complement strand
AAAAAAAAAAAAAAAAACTTAAATTTCAACATAAATTAAAATTTTAATTGGATGAAAATTAAAATAGAAAGGTAATAAACAATTTACCTAGCCTCTTATGTCCCAAGGAGGAATGGTTTCATTGTTGAGAGGAAATGAAAATTTGTGGTAATTTCCAAAATTTGGAAATGTGTGGAATCTACCAATGGAGCTATCCAATTTGTTGTAGAGCACAAAAAACAAGATGCCTTTGGAAGGAGGGTGAGAATTAATGCTTTCTTGAGAGTTTAGAAGAATTAAATTCACAGTAAATATAAAAATTGGTTTGGTATTTTTTTATTTACCCTACCGTGGTGCACCTGATGACAGAGATGTGCACCGGTGCATAATTTTCAACAACACCGATGCACTTTATTTTGTGCATGTAATTTTTATTATAACATATGATGATTCTTTTGAACATTGAAGCATTGGTGTTTTATTCTTTATGTACCCATCAATGCATATGTACCTTAAAGGATCATCGATAAAAAAGCCTATGCAAAAACCTCTAGTCACCTTCCTTCACTAACAACCTCTTCTATAAATAGAGAAGTGATAGATTTTTTAGGGAGATTCTATAAAAACCTTCACAAGAAGTTGTTCTCCTTGTAGTGTAAATTACAATGAATAGAAACTAGAAAAGTGCAAGAGATATACCCTCATTTTTTTTCTAAACGAAACTAGACTTTTGGTGGTACAAAATATTTTTATTGGAGAGGAGTGATGTAGGAGGATCCCCACTGATCCAATAGGCCTCAATATGGGAAAAAACAATAGTGACTAGATTGTTTTTAAAACAGATTTGGAAGCATCCAAATTTTGATCCTATTATTCCATTACTACCAATCTGAGTTGTATGATTTTATTTTTTTTAAACAAAAATCACTTGCGTCAATGGCACATCTCATGGTATCTCAATAATCAATGTGGAGGTTATTTTTATTTTAAAAATTTGAAAGATGTATTATTTAAAATCTTTGAATATGTGTTTCTATTTACACATGGTATGTGAGATTTCATTCCCAAGAAAGGAAAAAGAATAAAGGAGGGAATATTTGGAGGGATTTGAAACTCTACCTCCATGGAAAAAGGATAGTACATTAGCCATTACACCATGCACTTGGGAAATAGTATAAATGGGATAATATTGTACATTTGGGAGAGAATAAGAAGCCCCTTCATTTGGAGAATAAGAAATCTTGAGTTCACTTTATTGCAGGAAGAATCCATTTGTATCTTCCTAGAGAACATAAGAGAGGAAT
Source organism: Picea sitchensis (assembly GCA_010110895.2). Lineage (NCBI taxonomy): Eukaryota > Viridiplantae > Streptophyta > Pinopsida > Pinales > Pinaceae > Picea > Picea sitchensis. The sequence continues at coordinate 76,495 of SNQJ01S0038082.1, read as the reverse complement.
TTTTTACATATTGAAGGACATTGTGTGATGTAAAGAGTTTTAATCATGTACTTGCATCATTTTTAATGGATCAGATTGTCATTTGAAGTGGCCTCAGAGATATAGCCCATATGATTGAACTCCATTATCAATTTTTCGAGTATTTCTTCTGTTATTTTTCAGTTTTGTTTTTAAATTTTAGTCTTTAAATGTAGATCTTTAATGAATTAAGCCAATTTTAAATGTAACTAGGGGTAAATGAGAATATTGTTAATAGAATCTAAATTAGTGATTTAAAACATGTTGGCTTAAACTTGACTTGGTAAAAGATTCAATGAGTTAGATCCACTTTAGGTCAACAATGGTAGTTTCCCATCTCATGGTTTTAGTAGTGGTATTTTTCCCATGGTATTTTATGTAATGAAGACTTTAAATAGGCTTAGGAGATTCCATTGTAATGTGCCTGGAGTTGAGCAGTGAAGGATCACTTAGACGACTTGGATGGATTTGTTCAAGGGAACAAAGATATCTTTGGCTAATTTTTCCTGTAAGGTTTTTCCAGTGTAAATAGTGTGTCAATGATGTGTGCAGGATTTATGTGTTTTTGTTGTTGTTGGTTTATTATCTCTTGCATGTTTTTCTTATTTTAACATGGTATGTGATGAATCTTTCTATTCCTAACAACTAGCATCAAATCCATAGTGAGGATATTAGATCCACCTTGAAGAAAGGTCACATGGTTTCTTGAGATCAGGTCCATGATTGTGTAGGAGAGGAATTTAATGAGGATGGTAGGATAATTATTCTAAGTCAAGTTCAAAACAAGAATTTTTGGGTTAAACTTGACTTAGTAAAAGCGTCAATGAGTTAAATCCACTTTAGGTCAACAGTGGTAGTTTTCCAGCTCATGGTTTTGGTAGCTTGTGTTATTTCATGTAATGAAAAATTTAAATAGGTTTAGGTGACTCCATTGAAATATTCCTGGAGGTTAGAGGTGAAGGCTCACTTGGAAATATTTGTTGGATTTTTTCAAGGGAACAAATATATCTTTGGTTTGTTTTTCCCATTATGGTTTTCCAAGATAAATCATGGTGTCATGTGCTTGATATTTTTTTTCCTCGGTTATTCATAAAAAAATGAATCCTTTACTACTAAATTTCATATCCTTGTTAATCAGGGAGTAGATATAATAAATATAGAGAGGAGGGTCATGTAATAAAATAAAGAACCCATTATCTCTCAAAAATAACAAAAAATATTCTACAATCACGTCGCACATTGGAATGAGTTTTGATTCGTTGGAATGCATTACCCCATCGATATTTAAAGGGGGGATATTTGATTTTGTAAATAAAAGTGAGGGAAAAAACTTTGGTGGAATATTTTCAAACTCAAGTAATGAAATGTGGTAATTAATTAATATCTTGTTTCTGTAAGAAATGGGTGAAATGGAAATTTATTTTAAAAATTGTGTTTGTAGGAAAAATATTACATGGCTTTGCATTGTTTTAACCAATACCTTTTATAGAAATAGTATGTGCATGGAAGACTCCTTGATTTGACCACTTTACTAGAGGAAGAGAAGCCTGATAAAAAAGATTGACCATGACATTTTCCCAATGTAACCTATTGGCATTTTGGTAAACATAAAATAGCCTTATATTTGAAGGAAGTTGAGCATAGTTGGAGCTACCATGGAATTCAAACGAGGTTCTTCATCATCGAGGAAGGAACAAAAATTATCATGTGCCAATCAAAATCTTGCTTAGTATCTTCATTCTTGTTCTTTTTCTCTTCGTTTTTATGTCATATAAGTGATAACATGTTTTCCTTTATTATTTGAATAGGCCAGAAGAATAATTTACTTAGAGAATAGGTCAAGGTAATAATTTTGATTTGGTTAATGTGAGTGGGAAAAGGAACATGAAAAAGATGTGCACTTGCGCTTAGACTAATTTTATGTTAAGTAAACTATCTGAATTTACAATGATGAGGACACATTGTTTAAATATAGTAGAAAATCAGTCTTAAATGTGGCCAAAAATACGTATGTGCAAGAAGGAAGGTAATTTTATGTTGAAGTTGTGGAAAAACGAGATGGGAAGTTTTAGTAAATAGTTTATAGAAATGTTTAATTTAAATATATTTATATTTATAAAACATAATAGATGTCTTCACTCCAAAACTTATCCATTTGTTCCACTTCTGCATTGCTAACTTTGTAGAAAAAAGTTTCAGTCTATAGATTGTCATTTGAAAGTTGCAAATTATGAGCCTATTGCTATCCTTGGGGTACAAACTATCTATTGTCACATGCTTCCCATTATTTCTTGGATTAGGATACACAAATTTACATATTGTTTTTGTCTTCACATGAAAGTTTGGGCTCTTATCCAGACAAATGGAACTATTACTACCACATTGAAATATAATAGATCTTTGAATTATCCCTACTTTTGAACCCAATTTCATAAGTTAAATGACATCCCTATAGGAATAAGTAGCTACCATATAATCTTCCTCTATAATGGACAAAAATACCACAACTTATTGCTTTCTCATCAAACTTAATACTTCACCAAAGAATTGAAACAAGGATTCACTCATAGATATATTTCTATCTACATTCCCAACCAAATCGAATCCACATAACCTTGTATATCCATTGAGAGTGGGTCCCTTGAAACATCACTATGATAAAAAATAGAATTTTCAAAAGTACCTTCCAAGTATCTTAACACTATATTTATTGTATCCCAATTTTCATGTCCAGTATTAGCCATGAATCGACTCAATACTCCCACTACTTGGGAAATATATGGTCTAGTATATACCATAACATACATCAAACTACCAACTTTACTAGAATAAGGAACATAATCCATATGTTCCATCTCTGCGAGTTTTGTAAGACATTGCTCAATTGGAAACTTAGTTACCACAAAAATCAAAACACTTAATGGTCTACAATCTACCATGTGAAAACGTTGTAGCATAGAGTTAACATACTTACTCTAGCTTTCTATTTTCTATATCTCCCTTGATCTCCATTCCTAAGATATATTTTGCAACCCTCGATTCCTTCATATAAAATTGTGTTGAAATATGAGACTTTAAATCACAAATCACATCCTAATTATTGTTATGGGATAAATCTCATAGGTATCTCACTGAATGAACAACAATATCTCCCTAGGATCTTCCCTTGATCCTAGATATAAGAGGGCCTATACTTCTATGGTTCTTCTAGATCTAGATTCAAACACTTGGATTCATTACTAACCTAAGGAGTGGTGGAGATTGCATACCTTTCTTGTAGGTTTTCCTTTGTATATCCTAATTGTTGTTTATGAAACTCCAGCTCCAAGATCCACAACCTTCTTCCTTCATACAAAATACAAGCAATACCTCTCTACTTCTCTACTTGGGATTATAATCGTGGATCTGATTTTAATCTAATCATATCTATAATAGAATGAATCAGATATAAACATTTATGAATTGAACACATATGATATGGAGGAATACCATTGATCTATTGATAAAATAGAGAAATTACATCAGACATACCTTAGTGATGATGTTTCCTCCTGGTTCCACGTTCTTGATGCTCCTCCTTATCCTATTGATATTCTCTATCTATTTTTCCAGCATAAACACCCTCAAAACTCCTCTCCCCATCTCCTTGATTTGGCCTCTCGTTATAGGATTTTAGAAGAGATTGGAGATAGAATTAGTGACATGTGAATTAGGTGGATACAAGTCATGGATAGGTGGATACAAGTCATGGATAGGTGGATACAAGTCATGAATATCTTGATATCATGTGAACTAAGTAATTACAAGTCACAGAGGCTTGATGGAATTTGAACTAAGAAATCACAATCCATGCACAAGTTTCATGCTTAATTATAATCTTTTGCCAACCCATTATGAACGTTTTCTCTATTATGATATTTTTTCTCAAGTTCCATGCTTAATTAATCCAAGATAGACAGAGGGGATAGATTCCTATGGTTCTCTCCAGATCTATTTATATTTATTTCCTTTTAACCAAGAAGGGTGTTGAACATACTTTTCGACCGATGGTTGTCCTCGTGTCTCCAGATGATGTGCCTCTCGAGATCCATCTCCAACTGCTACGATCTCCTTCATGCACATAAGGAGACAAAAAACTATCGACCTACTTTTCTTCTAGTGTTAGGAAATTGAAATCTACTAGATCTATCTTGATTTATTTAATGGAAGATCAGATCTAACATATATCATTGAACATGAACATTATTAAAGGGGAAACCACTAATATATTTATGAATTTAGAAGAAATACATCAAAGATCCATACCTTAGATGTTGATGCTTCCTCCTAGTTCCATATTTTTGATGCTCCTCCTTAGCCTCTTGATTTTCTCTCTCTATTTTTTGAGCATAACCACCCTACAAAATCTTCTCCCCATCTCCTTGATTTGGCCTCTTCGTATAGGATTTTAGAAGAGATTGGAGATAAGCTTCATGACATGTGAATTAGTTCGATACAACTCATGGATAGGTGGATACAAGTCATGGATAGATTGATAGTATGTGAACTAAGAAATTACAAGTCATAGATAAGCTTGATGGAATGTGAACTAAGCAATTACAAGTTATGCGCAAGTTTCATGCTTAATTATGAGATTTTTCCAACCTATTATGAACTTTTTCTCTGTTATGAGTTTTTTGATCAAGTTCCATGATCAATTTTGATCTTTTTCCAACTCACTATGAAATTTATTTTCAATTATGAGTTATTATCAATTATGAAATAATTATTATTTCGTATTATGAAATTGTGACAAAATACTTAGTTCCTTCTAAAATAATTATGAGAATTTTACTCAATTATGTAATTCTAGCCTCATACTCAATTATGTAATTCTAGTCTCATAACATCTAATAGTATGCTTTGATCTCGGTGGCCAACCTCCTTTTCCACTGAATTAACATTTCAAGCCTATGGTTTTGATAAACCATGATATTCACCCTTTTGATAGGGAATGGAATGTAATACCATCTTCAGTTGTTAATTATAGACATCGTGTAATGATCTTATGTACATGCCTACATCATAGCATTAATAAATTGGATATCATTAGAAATATGAAGTTAAGTGCGGATAGAGTAGTATTTGGATGGGTGACCGCTTGGGAAGTCCTAGTGTTTTACATCCCTATGGCATTTTATAAACTTAGATTAATTTATCCCACATGCATCATGGTAATTGTTCTCCTCTCACTCTCTCATATATAATTGAGGTGAAGGAGGAACTTTAAGTATGCAATGGACTGTGATGTAAATATTGTTGCAAATGAAGAGTAGACAATGTCTCTTTCGTTTTAGAGATAAGCTACCCCATTCTACCAATTTGTGTTCTACAATGTTTTTCTCTCTTATTCGTTAATAGAATTCCGGTTTCACTATATTTTTGTGTTCTCTTCTATATTTTTGTTTTTGTCTCATTTTTTTCTTAGCATAATCCAGATCAGTGGTATCAAAGAATTATTCTCCTTTTTGTTTCTCAGATAAAGTCCCCGATGAGGTCAGGGTATAGATATTTGGGTCTCAAGCTAGTTTCGCTTGAGTACAACCTCTCTCGCTAGCCCAAGTGACCTCCCATGGAAAAAGAAAAGAGAGATGAAAAAGTAGGAGATCCTTTCAATATGTTTCTAGAGGAATCCCTCATGTGACAAAGGAATGAGATGATGGAAAAATTTGCTCAGATCTTTCGATGACTACTGATGGCGGTGGCTGAGGCATCTTCAACAAGCAACCATTTTGCAAGTGTGACACCCTTCAAGGTACAAGTCAATTTTGATATCCCCTTATTTGAAGGTCGGATAGATGCATATGATCTAGAAAAATGGTTGAATCTATTGATATTATAGTAGCTTCGGGAGGTATTAAACCTACACGTGTAACCCTAACAAGAATAGAATATTCTAGGAAGCAAGAAGAAACCCTAAAGCATTGAAAATAACCCTAGAAGATAAGTCGACTAAAGAAAATAATTAATATTTAGTTTTTAGCCTCCATAAAGAGAAGTCATATGAGACATCTAAGGAAGAATAGTATAAATATAGGATTCCAGAGCTCATTTGGACACACACAACTCAAAATTGCAAAAAGCTAGTGTGAACTATAAAAATTTAGTAAGTGCGCAAGTATGGAGAGTAGTTGCAGCTACTGCAACCTGTATTTTCGATTTTAGGCTTGGAATTTCTCTTGGTTATGGTTTGGAATTTCTTCCTTGTGTGCTAGCTCTGGAGAGAGGTATGCTACATTGATTAGGTTATTAGGCCTAGGGTTTGCTTCCATAATCATTCTCTGTCAAGGTTAAGGTGCTTGGGGGTGGCTTCGGCCTATGGTTGGGTGACAATATTGCTATATTTTCTATGGTTAAATGAGAACAAATATTTTTCTAATAGGTTATGGGCCCACACTATCTTCGGACAGTCTAACTACTGGAAGATAGATTGGGAGGATTTTTCTCAGTTACAGTTGCAGTTGCAGTTGCAGTCAATTTTTTTGTTGCAACAACGAAACCCTAACCCTCTTGTTAAAGCACCTTAAGTGAAGATATTGACCTAATTTATGTATAGCCTAGTGCTCCCTAACCCAGCGCACCACTTGGTACTCTCAGCAAGCTAATACGTCAAGTTTGATTTTTTGGTCAAATTCAAAGGTTGACCAAGTCAAAGCAGTCATGAATTACTCTATGAAGTCAGAAAACAAGTAAGAACGAGCTTCTAACTTCAGAGAATGGAAGACAAGGATTGAACTCATCCTTTCCAATAATAAAGTGTTAGATATCGTGAAAGGAAATATCGTGGAACAACATTTTGAAGAAGGAAAATAGAAGGAACCTCATAATGTTGCAATTATGGAGAAGTTCAAGGACAATGACATCAATGGAATGAGTATCATAATGGACTATATAAAAGACCACTTTATACCCTACATATCTCATCTTGAATCATCTAAGAAGATGTAATATGCCCTAACTAACCTCTTCTCAGTCAGAAACATTGGACAAGTAACGAGTCTGAAGAATGAAATCTGTGACATGAAAATGAATGATGATGAAAGCATAACATCATAATTTTTGAGAATCTCTCAGTTAAGAGATCAACTAAAAGCTATTGAAGAAATCACTTCAAGGAACTAGTAAATATAGTACTCAACAACCTTCCCAAGACATGGGATGGATTTTTCACAAGCATGAACACAGGAAAGGAGTATCTCACATTTGAAGAACTTTGGACTTGTCCACAAGAAGAATCAAGGATTAGCACAAAAGAGAAATCCCAAAAGAAATATGATGATCAAGCCTTCATAGAAAAATTCAATAATTTTAGGAACAAGAGGAAGTTTTTCTTAAGGAAGGAAATAGACAAAGCATCAGTTTTTGAACAAAGGGAACCCTCAAAGAAGGCCAAGCAGGATAAAACAAACTTCTTCTTCTAAGTCAAGGTAACAATATTCTTCAAATTTCTTGTACATACCATGTTTACATAGTTTCTATACATATCTTGCATATCTATTTCTTAGAACATAACATGTTCAAGTGAAACAATACCTATGGAAGAATAACAATATAAGGATTTCTATCACGATGACTACAAGTCAAGCAATACACATGAAAAGATGAAGTACGTTGACAACCCTTTGTCACAATTCCCATGGAAGATATTATATAAGTAACATTTTCCAGATAAGTCGAAATCAGAATCAAACTTGAAGAGACCCAGAAGAAGTCAAAATAGAAAGAAGTCAGCAATCAACAGGAAATTAGAAAAATACTTGTGACACTTTGCAGAAGGCAATAAGGATGCAGAAGAAAGCATGGAATCTCTTAGATGGAGGGAGATGATTACAAAATTCCAAAAGAAGAGCATGCATCCATGCATGAAGCAAGGATTAGGAGGGAGATAATCCTAAATGATATGATCCATTGAGTATTATGAAGTATCTATCCATGTTCCTATGGAAAGTAGCATCCATGATATGCATCACGTGTTTAGTTTGAATCTAGAAGAAGTCTTCTTCGAAAAGAATCCTTAAAGTATCCTTGGTTGTCCATATACATCCATGTTTCTATGATTAAAGGAAGAAGTTGGAATCTTCGGGGCATATAGAAGAACCCATGGACCCAAGAGCTAAATAGAGACACGAGGAAGAACATGAAGATTCCAAGAAATAAAGAAAAACAAGAACAACTAGTTATTATACCAAGAATCACAAGACTACCAGCTTGGTTTGAACCCACTAAGAAGCAATCAAGTAGAAGAAATGGAAGTTATCATAAAGAATAGCGTATGTAAGAAAATGTTAAAAAGACTTATGAACGAAAGCACTGCAAGATTCAGAGATTCTTCTAGAAGGAGGGAGAAGGCTATGACAACAACTTGTTTCAGTAAACCAAACATACCTCTTGTAGTATCCATGGATTGGAATTTACATGTAAAAGATTGTTCCTACCAATAAAGCAAGTGAGAAAGAAGATTATACCAGAAAGAGACCCATGTATGCAAATATAAGAAGACTTTGTATGGATTCAAACAACTTGATGCAGAGTATCTCATATAAAACATAATCGTGGTGAAAACTATGTATGAGAGAGATAATGTATCTGAATAGTTACTTAGAAGTCTGGGATGACGGATTTCTAATCCATGGAAAACTCTCATGATGACAGAAGAATGATTGATTTCTAATCCATGGAAAACTCTCATGATGACAAGAAGAGCTACTTGTTGAAATTACTAAGACAACCGAGAGGGGGGTGAATCGCTATTATTGTGCTTAAATAATTTTAAGTCTATTAAACCACTTTAATCTTTCTTCAAGTGATCATCAATATTATACAACATATGGACAACATATAAATAATGAGCATCACACACACATAAAATATACAGAGACAGTTTTTCACGGGGAAACCCATAAATGGAGAAAACCTTTTATTCTTCGAAATGATAGGTGGTCGTTAAGCTGAGACATCTATGTTTGAGCACCAACTAAAAGTGAGGCTACTACCTCTATTTTACAAGCTCCCACCTGTTGAGAGCACCAACTCTCCTGGTTTCTCTAGCATCGACTAGAAGGAAGCATCTAACTCCCAGTGTTCCAAAGACTAACCGGATGGAAGCACCTACTTCCACTTATACAGCACCAACTTTGTTTGAGAGCACCAACTCTCTAGTTTCTTAGCAATCGAATTAGAAGGAAGCACCAACTACCCAAATATTCTAGCACCATCTATATTTATACAAGCACCAACTTACACACAAAAAACTCTTCATTTTCCCTAGCACCACCCCTCACACCCTCGCTTTCTAGCTGACAACTAGATGGAAGTTAGCAACTTCCAATATTCAAGCACTAAATTTAATATCAGAGGACCACAATCCTCCCTAGAACCACCCTATCTCCCTCATTATAAATAAATGATTGAATAACCAACAAACATAGGATAACCAATTTTACCACTTCTTTGTTCAGAATCTAGCTTGTTTCTAACCTGCTTTTGCAATTCTCTCCTGCCTTTTCTCCAATTCTCTTCCCCATCTCGTTTCTACAATTTTTCTCTGGCTTCAAGATGTTCTACACTCGCTCATTTCTATCTATTCCTCATCTCATCATCTCTCGAAGTTTATCTCACACTATGCATACACCGGTTTGGCCTCACATCAGCGCGTATACTGTAATTTTCCTTTCTTTATAGTTCAACTCATTTTTAATTCAGAACGACCAACCTTCCATAGTCATTGTGTCTCCATTTTATCCTATACCACCTATTCGATTACACCTTGAATCTCCAAGAAAAACGACGAACTAAATCGCTAATCGGCCCAAGAATCATGATTTAGTTCTTCTAACTAATTGTAATTGATCGACACTGCGGAGGTGAAACAGAACTCTTAGGATCAAGTAAGTTTCCAATTAACCAAGTACCTTTGGATTAAATCCGCAGGATTTTGCGTTTTTTCTCATATGCCCACTAGCTGTGAGCAAGCGCTAAAAATAATTTGAATTTTGTGATTTCCCATCTTGGCATTCCTGTGATGAAGGGTCTCGACAGTCCAAGTCATGATCGCCGAAACTCGATATGGAGCTGAAGTAATCATTAGCTTCCCTCACATGACCACTGGTGGTGACCACAAAGCTACGCTGCAAAGGCACTTCATTTCGCGGAATTTAAGGAACTTTATCAAGTTTTCCCATCAAGGGTCGATATCCAATGTTCACAATCCGCATCTCTTACTCATCTCGCATATCGCGATTCTCGTGATGAAGGGTCTCGATACTCCAAGTCATGATCGCCGAGACCTCGAGATGGAGCTGAACACCGCTAGCTTCTTCCTCCATCTTCCGCAGAATGTAACTAATCGGTTGTGACCATAGCCTTATTTGAAAACACATTTCACACTTTCACATCTCGTGTATTTTGTGATGAGTCCTCTCGACTCTCCATGTCGAACTCCCAAATAGAGCTTGGCTTCTCTTAGCTAAATTTTAACCATATCCCTTTGTATATCCAAATTTACCACATCCTGCATCAACACCTAAGGCCATTAGGTATGTTATCATTCTAACCTTCCAAAGTCAAAAAATTTGTTCCATCAACTGCAGGAGGCTTACTGCTTTAGCGCCCTTTCATGACTTGGCTTTTCATGTTTAAGCTACATGATCTACCTTTAAATAAATTGTTGAAATTACCAGCGACAACCGAGAGGGGGTGAATCGCTTGTTATTGTGCCTAAACAACTTTAAGTCTATTAAACCATTCTATTTCTTCAAGTGATCATCATTATTATACAACATATGGAAAACATAAATAATGAGCATCACCACACATAAAATATACACAGAGAAAGATTTTCACAAGGAAACCCATAAAAGGAGAAAAACCTCTTCTTCTTCAAAAATGATAGGCAGACTTTTAAGTTTGTACATCAATTCATGTTTGAGCACCAACTCCGTTATGCCACTACCTCTGCTTTACAAGCTCCAACTTTGTTGAGAGCACCAAATTTCTGGTTTCAAGACCGACTAGAAAGGAAGTACCTGAGTGTTCAATGACCGACCAATGGAAGCACCTACTCTAATTTATACAAGAACAACTGTTACGGAAGCACCAACTTCTTAGTTTCTCTAGCACCGAATTAGAAGGAAGCACCAACTACCTAAATATTCCAACACCAACTTGTATACATAAACTCTGTAGAGCTCGAAGCACCACCCTACCAATCTTTGTTTTCTAGTTACAACTAGATGGAAGATACAAAACCCAATATTCAAGCACCAACTCAAATATCGACTCACAATACCCTCCCTTAGCACCACCTCTACCTTCCCCATTATAAATAAATGATTGAATAACCAATGCCTTTACAAATCGATTCTACGTACCTTCGGCTCAGAATCATTCCAGTTTAACCTGCTCTCGCACTCTTCTCCTTCCACTGCCCTCAAGTATGCAATTCTTTCCTCTGGTCTGTTTCAATTTATCTACTTCAAGATGTTCTCGCACTTACTCGCTTTCTATCTATTCCCTCATCCTCCACTATTTCTCGAAGTTTTATCTCGATCATGCGATATTGTCAATCTCAATCACAAGCATACCGTAATTTTTCCTTTCTTATAGCTCAACTCATTTTTCATTCAAAACCACCTTCCGTAGAGTCAGGTCTCCATTTTATCCTATTATACCACCCTTCGGGCTACACCTTGAATTCCGGCAACGCACGAAGAACTGGAATTCCAACCGTCTGAAGAATCATGATTCAGCCAGTTAACTAATCATAACTGCATCGACACCTGTGAGGTGAAATAGTAAGCCTTCGATCAAGTTTCCAATTAACCAGTTCCTTTGGATTAAATCCGCAGGATTTCATGTTTATTTCATATGCCCACTAGCTGTGACCTAGTGCTAAACATAATTTGAATTTTGTGATTTCCCATCTAGGCATTCTTGTGATGAAGGGTCTCTCTGAACTAAGTTGCGCATCGGGTTGAAACTCCGAGATGTATTTAGCACCGCTAGCTTTTCCCTCACGCGGACCACCGGTGAGATCACAGTCATTCAAAAGGTGTTGCGCCAGCAGTTCGATCGGTCGATATCCAATTGGCTGGTCCGTGATCTTCATCATCGATCTCACATAATAGGATTCCTCGATGAAGGGTCTCGACACTCCAAGTCGTAATCATCGAGACCTCGAGATGGAGCTAACACCGCTAGCTTCTTCCTCCATCTTCCACATATGTAACCACAACCTTATTCGAAACAACAATTGCAGACTTTCGCCTTCAGGCTATATAGCGATGAGTTTTCTCGACTCTCCATGTCATGAACACCGAAATAGAGATTGGCTTCTCTACCTCTGCTCTCCAGCTCTCGACAATGTGAACACGTAGATATGACCACTCACCAATCAAACGAACACTTCACTCCTTTGAATTTCCAATCAAGTAACTCTCGCCACATGTCCTCTCTTTTGGATCAATCTGAACTTTATCATGATTTTGGTAACTTCATCGCCTTCGTCATGCTCGACACAATGGTCCACGATTCGATGATTCACAACCAGCTCGGCGATCTCGTGATATCGCGAAGTTTCCACATTCATGTCTTCGTTGACTCCTCCAATGCAAGTTTCAACGTAAATTCCAATCGCCACATGTGTCCTATGAATCCAACGGGCCGATTGTTATCACATTTTTCATATCGTGAGTTCAAACCTATTTCCTTTGGATTTACCGATCTGCGAAACTCAAATGAAACCTTTGTTGTGATTTGATTGTTTTCCTCCTTCTAATATTACACTACTGATCTTCCCATTATCGCTATGCTACTAATCGTGTTGATCTTCACCATCAATGGAAAACACACATACTCTACCTTTGTTCAAAACATAACAATCTCCCTTCGGTACTGATGGAAATCCCTTTAAAACATGAAATTACCATCATTGTAGCATCCTTGAAATTGTCACCACTATAGCATCCTTGAAAAAATTTACCACACTTTCTCCCCATTTGACATCAATGTCAATAAGAAACACGCCCCCGAGCTATCAAGTATATACTCCCCCTGTCAACTATTAGAAGCTTAGAAAAAACAAGAGATATTAAATAAGCACTCCCTCGATCAAGTGAATAGATTATACGAAAGAAGATATAACCTACAACTCTTTACTAAGATATCCAAAATGGGTCATTGTTAATGGCTTAGTAAAGATATCAGCTATATGTTCTCGGTGGAAGGAATATAATTCACTTGAATAATTCTGTTTGTAACTTTTTCTCCGAGAAAATGGTATTTTATTGGTATGTGCTTATATTTTGAATGAAGTACATGATTCTAGGAGATGGTAACCGATGTTATCATAATGAAGTGGAATGGGATCGTAAGTTACCTTCAACTGCAAGAGTTTGTATCATCCATAAAATTTGTGTGCGCTATAGCAACAACAATGTATTCTACATCAGAGGTTGATAAATGTCGGATCCTTGGTTTTACTTAAGCCATGCTACTAATGAGTCACCTAAAAAGAATTCTCCTCCACTCCGTGTTTTTCTCTCATCAACACTGTTTGCCCAGTTTGCATCTAAATAAGAAGTTAACTCAAAGTTCTGATTTCGATGTTCACTTTGACCGTAATTCATTGTGCCTTTGAAGTACTTGAATATCCTTTTGATAGCTACCAAGTGACTTTTTTTTTAGGAGCTGACTGATAACAACATCCCATCCTGATATATTCCAATAGCTTGCATTATATAAGGATGGGAAGATGTGATGTATAGAAGACTGCCTATTGTCTAGCAGATGTCCTTTGATCAACATCGTGAGATATCAGATTTATCGAAGCTCAGAACCAACCACCATAGGTGTACTAACAGGAGAGGAATCCTCCATCTGAAATTTCTTCAACATCTTTCAAATATTTTGAGAGATAAATATTCTACGTAACTCTGATTTGTTTGTAAACCAAGAAAATATGACGCTTCTCCTATCATGGACATTCAAACTCGGGTTTGCATAGAGTTATCAAACCACCGGACAAATGATTCATTAGTACAACAAAAATAATATCATCTACAAACCAAACAACTATATCACCTTCAGACTTTAATGTAGAGATTGTTGTCAACAAATACCTGACAACCCTTTGTCTTGTAAAATTTCATTCAAATTTTATAACAATTAAGCTCGTGGTGCTCGCTTTCATCTTCATTATAAGTACTTTCTTCACTTTCAAGTAAACATAATTAGGATCATATGTCAATGAGAATCCTTCAAGCTGCTCCATATGTACTTCTTCCCTCTAGATCTCCATTAAGAAAAGATGAATTACCATCCATCCGATACACTTTAAAGTTCTTATGACATGAATATGCAAGGAACATTATGATGGCCTCAAATTCGCTTACATAATCTGTGTGTAAATTTTCATCAAAGTCCCACCTTCAATTTGTGGCATACCCCTTTATGTGACTCAATCTGATTTATTTCTAACAACTTGTCCTTTTCATTCATTTTAATCTTGAACACCCATTTGGAACCTATTACTCTTATCTTCTGCCCAGGGAACAAGCTCCCAAGTATTTTTCTTCTCAATCTAATCAAGCTTTTCATCTATTACTCTAATCCAATCATCATGTTACCGATTCATCAACATTTTTATGTTCATTCATAGATAAAAAAGAAACATGAGATTGTTCCCCAGTCTTTAACCAATTTCCTTCATTCAACTCCTTTATTATTTATATCTCCACCATCCCATTTTAGGATGATTCTTACTAACAATTCCGAGAGGTGATTTAGTTTTTGTCTATTGATTTGAGTCTACCCAAGTATTTGTATCTTCATCCGACCGTGATTCTTTTCGATGCTTGGACCTGTTCATCTCATATTCAACTATATCTTTGTTCTTGGTTCAATGATCGCTTACATTTTTGACTGTGATTTCTTCATCAACTTTTTGTTGAAAAGTCAACAAGAAACATGTGTCTAATTTAGTTTTCCCTAATTAAATTAGACAATAAATATTAATCTATTATCTCATCTATAACCGAGTGACTTTGGAATTGTAACATAATTACAAGTGTATTTAAGTGAGTTAAGCTTAGTTGTATTAGTGCGAGTTCAATGAATTAACTATTCATTAATTCACAATCGGTTAACTCAAGATGAACCGAAGATTTACCACCATTAACTACATGCATGTCATTCCAATGACACCAGTTGAGATAACAGGTAAAAAGGACAGCTATTATCACAGATTTGTTCACATAGCTGATATGCTTATGAGCATGTGCAAACGCATTCATTTGATTCATTGTGAGAATTCGACAAAGATATCAGGCGTAGAGGAGGCAGGTTGTCTGGACGTGGAAATTGGCATAGGTATTTGTTGATTTGTGTATGACGTTGGTGAGACGATTGTATTGTAACGAGCTCGATTAGATTTTGTATGAGATTGTTTCATGATTCATGATATACATAATATATGATAGTAGTTTTTATCTTTACGCTTCCCAGAACTGTTGTGTGTTATTGATATTTCACTTTGTACATCGCGGGTTGTGATCGTGCTTTAATTGCTTCCGCAATAATAATAGTAGAAGAGATTATGTATTTACCGCGGTGGAAATTGTTAGATCGTGAGAATCGCAGGAATACATTAATTTGTTTTGAAATTTCTACATGGTATCGAGCCACGGAGGCCACGGAGTCAAAGAAGTGAGGTGTGAACATAATATCATTCGCGAAGTCCCACGGGTGCGAATCAGAATCAAAACCTCCTGTTTTCAAGAATAGAAATTGCACTTTGACAAAGTAGGCGAACTTCATCGGCATTCTCGTAGGAAAATAACCATGTGGTGCTTAACTTCCCCTCACCCTCTAACAAGGGAGTAGGTGCAAACTTCGGCATTCTCGCAGGAATACATTCATAGGTGCGAACTTGACATGCAAGTTCGCAGTCTATGCATAGGCAGGGTGCAAACTTCCCATTTTGCTCTCGTGGGTGAAACCTCCTGTGGCAAGAGGAAAGAAGGGGTTGAGTTTTGGGTTGGAGAACATTCAAATTTGAAATATTTTCGTATTAATTTGATTCAAGATCGAAATGTCTTCGGGCCGGTTTGAGTTGATGCACTTGAGTGGGAATATCTAACTACATTGTTTGGAAGGACATGATGGAGGTAGTGCTTGAAGACAATGGTTTGAAGGGTTACATTGATGCAGATGTTCCTACGCCGACATGCATGATACCTAAATCTTTATGCATGGAAAAAGAAAGTGTCAAAGGTGAGGAGGATTCTATTTGAGGGAGTACAAGACCACATCATCTCTCTGAAGTCTCCATGGGAAAACCACACCATATGCAATGTGGAAGGCTCTTTGATGACCACCCAAAATAGTAGTGACCATAGGAAATTGGTTCTCAAAGATAAACTCGTGAAGATTAAGATGGAGAAAGGCAACACCATTCCAAAAATATCTCACAAAGTTTGTCCAATGTTGAGATGAGTTTGAAGTGTGGGAATAACATTCGTTGTCGATGATTCGCGAGTTTACTCCCATGGCTTCCTAAGATAAGTAATGCTTATCAAGACTCACAATGGAAGGGAAAATTAATGATTGGGAATGACTATACCTAACTGCGTAAGAGGAGTTTGCAGGAACGACCAGAGATGGATCTTCATCAAAGCTTGATGATAAAGAGGATTGTGCTTGACCGCCAAGGAAAGGGAAAGGGAAAGGAAGAAATCTTAAATCAAATCGAGTCTAAAGTCAAGAAGTCGGATTTTGTCCAAAGTGAAGTGTTTTCACCTCATCAATTTTAACGCGGCATCTTGCCACTAACCCAACACCGCTGGTAATAGAAGAACAATAGGGTTGTTGGAGCTGCAACCGGTGAGGCTCCACCAATTTGAGCTTGACTTCACTTTGATCGCATGCATGGTATCAAGTGCATCGGGATTAGTGTGGTATTTCGATAGTGGCGCTTCATTCCACATGATGGGAGAGAAAGAGTCTTTCATTTAATCGAGGAGAAATTCTCAAAATGCATATAGAGATGGAAAACAATGGACGATACAGTGCAACTAGAACTGGTACCATTACCTTTCATAGGGATTTAGGTAAACCATTTCAACTGAAAAAATGTTATGCACGTTCCAGATCTGAAGAAAAACCTGGTCTCAGCCGCAATGTTGGAGGACAGAGGTTATGATGTTGTTTTAGTGTTGGTATAGCCTTACTACATAAAAGCAATCGTGTCAAGTCAAGAATATAGTATTCAAGTTAAGAATCTCACATATTGTAGGTATATGACAAGGGTTCCATGATAGGTAAGGCGTAAAACAACAGAGTCAGATGAGGGGCTTAATTTTCATGGCAATGAGATTAGCTATCTTCATCATGGATCCTTGAAATTCATGCAACAAATATCTACTAGAATTCCAATGAGAACACTTCTTGCTCGTCAGATCATGCAATGGGTGCACCCCTCGGGAAGTATGTAAGTCCACCTTTCATGAAAAGGGAACCATGCGGCTTCAAGAATCCTCGAGAGAGTTCCACACTGATGTGTGTGACCATTTTCGGTTGACAACAACAAAACATGTATTATGCTATTTTGTCGATGGATTTTCTCAGAATGTTGGATATTCTTCATGTAGAAGAAGGATAAACATTCTCAAATTTATGTGAGTTTAAATCATTGGTGGAGAAAGAGTCTGGGGAAGCAAGTGAAGGATCTATGAGCTTATAATGGTGGAGAATACATCTCTAGCGAATTCAAAAACTTCTGCAGCAAAGAAGGAATTAAGAACTCATAGCACCTCACAACTCATAGAAAAATGGGGTCATGGAGAGAAGGAATGTAATGATCATGGGTGCAAAGATATGTCAAGATGATCAAGGCCTACCATATTGCATTTGTAGTGCATCATGCAGTCATCATGTGTTTATGTTAATCGCTGTCCTCGTGAGTACTTGGCATGAGTACACCAAGAAGCTTTTACTTGTAAGAAACCTGTTGTTTCTCATTTTAAAATTTTTTGTTCATTTGTTTATGTGCATGTAAACAAGGATGCAAGGAAGAAGTTGGAACCGATCACCGGGTTGGGATATTTGTGGGGTACGCATAAACACCCCATAATTATCAAGTGTATTTGTTGAATAGTAAGATGACTATTAAGGTGATGGGATATTTGTAGTCCTTAGAATTGTGTACTCTCTTTTGATTCTCCATGTTTATCATAGAACTCTTTGAGGTTCCATGATCTAAACTCTCCTCCCCATCAGACCTTAGTGCCTTCAATCTTTTTCCTGTTCGATTCTCAGCCAGAGCCTTAAACACCTTTGAATTTTTTCAAATGTTTCCATTTTTTCTTTCAAAAGGCAACCCATGTTAGTCTTGAATAATCAATAAATATAAAATAATTTTCTTTTCCTAAAAATTTTCCTTGATGATCCACATAAATCCATATGTACCTGAACGGGAGAGGTTTTTATATTGAAGGAAAGTTTAGATTTGAACCTGAAGTGTGAGTAATTCTTCCTATCCCGCAAGGTTTATCGACATAATCATATGGCTTTGATATCTTAAAGATCCTTCACTACCCCACTATTTTTGAGCTTTATTATATCATCAAAATTTAAGTTTCCAAGTATCCTATGCCATAAACAACTTTCTCTCTCATACTTGCTGTGAAGTGACATTCTTTCTTTTTCTTCTTTTAATGCATGACATTGCTTTTTGTTCTTATTTCTTTTGCAACTAGTTGTCCTGAATTCACAGATTTTACTCTACAATCTTTAGAGGTAAAATGACTTCACATCCTCAGTAACAGACTTGACTGACACTAACAAGATTATGTTTCGGACCTTCTACAAACAACACACATCTTGAGCTCTCTGCTATTACTCAAACTTACCATTCCTTACCTTTTATTTTTCCTCGGGTGCATCATTTCCAAAAGTTACATCTCCCTAATACTCATTATCACCTAGAGTTAGAAAATTACTTTTGTCTCCAGCCATATGTTTGAACATCCAATGTCAATATACTGTGGATGATTTTCTCTTTGGGATGATAACATTAGTCTACACTTGTAATCTATTTCTCTTCCAAATCTTGAAATTTTCAAGAGTAGGGATTCGAATTTGTCTTAAAATTCCTCAAGCGACAATCTACAATGTTATGTCCATAGTTTTGATAGATGTAACATTCTCGTTCACTAAATAAAGGATCATACTGATCATATGCTTAACCTCAAGGTCTTTCCCAAAATAATGATGATTTATCAGTATGAGGTTGTTTTTTGGTTGTCTCGATCTTTGTTTTTGAAGATGGTTATTTGTTGAATATCTTCATTGTTCATATGTAAATATTAAAGAACATTTTATAGCTTTATGACCAAAATTAGAGTAGAAAAAAATAACCATAGAAAACCTTGTACCTTTGAAAAATTCTATCTCTTTGAGGAGGTCGATTTCTTTCATGCCGCATAATCTCTCCTCGACTCACGATTCGCCCTCGTATCTCTTTTCTTCATTCCTTCCTGGTGGTTGATTTTCTTTCCTTGTTTCTACAGAGTGACTATTATCAATTTTTGAGGATTTGACAAACTCTGATAGATTATTTGTTACTTGGATGATCAATACTTGATACTTCTTCATACCCTAAGACAACTTTCAACTTTGTTTCTTTGTCGATGAATGGAGGTTAATGCTTTTGAGGCTTTAATACCGGGTACCTTGGTGATACAACTCTAAACTTCCATTTCTTTTCTTGTTTTTACTATCTCTTCTTCTAAAGCTTCACATCTTGCTTTCTTCTCCGACAACCTTGTTTCAAGATGTCTTCTATTTTCTTTGCTCTTCTAACTCCAATTTTTTTAGTAGAGAAAAATTTTTCATCGCTTTTTCACCATTCATTTTAAACTACTTCAAAAACCACTTTTGTTTTCTCTTCTAACATCTGAGAGGTGTCTATTTCTTCCAAAGCACTGATTATTTCAACTTCCATATCCACCACATCTTCTTCATCATCCATTTCACCTCCCTTGTTCACCATTAAAATATCCCATATCCATAAGCATAAAAATCATTCACTTTGTCTTCAAATGATGAATCACTATCTATGTCTTCTGAGAAATTGTCATTATTTGCACACAAACTTTTCTTTTACTATATTTCTTGAATTTGTACTTTTCATCATCGTGAGTTTTGGTCCCTTTTCTAATGGGGATACTTAGATGAAAATGACCTTATCTTACCACAATTAAAACATTTGAAGGAATCTGCCTTGATATTTCCCCATCCTTTCTTTAACCTTATCACAAATCTTTCCTCAATATCATCTAAATATGAATCAATATTCTTATCTGCTTTTAAAATATTTTTCTCTAGTAATGGATTTATCTTTGTCGATTCTCATGTCATATGCGCTAGTTCCTAGGAGTTGATCAATGAACGTAGAGTTTTAGGATCATTTAGTTCTTTCATTGCATAGACTTTTGATTAAATTTATCAAGCAAAGATTCAAAAATCTTCCTCAACCAAAATTGATTCTTCAATCTTCCTCACTCAAGACCCTTCATGGCATTCACACAAGTTCTTCAACTCTTAAAAATACTTGCTAACTGCTTTCATCTTCATTCATCTTTAGTTGTTCAAACTTCAACCTAAATGTTTGAAGTTTGGCATCTTTTACTTTCTCATTTCCCTCATAGCTGCTAATAAGTTTATCCCACATTTCTTTGGCAGTTTGAAGATGCATCACCTTTACAAACTTATCTTCTGCAAGTCCATTCAAGATAGCATTCATTCCCTTAGCATTAAATCTAAATTCTAACTTATCATCCTTGGAAGCCAGCACAACAGGTTTTGTATATCCAGTCTCTACTACATCCCAAACATCAACACCTAAGTCCATTAGGTATGTTCTCATTCTAACCTTCCAAAAGGAAAAATTTGTTCCATCAAATAGAGGAGGCTTACTGGGTGAAGTACCTTCATGACTTGACATGTTTAAGGTTGCAGATCTACCTTTAAATAAAAGGAACTGACTCTAATACCAATTGTTGAAATTACTAAGACAACTGAGAGGGGGGGTTTGAATCAGTTGTTATTGTGCTTAAACAATTTTAAGTCTATCAAACCATTCTTAATCTTTCTTCAATTGATCATCAATATTATACAACATATGGACAACATAAATAATGAGCATCAGTCACACATAAGATATACACAGAGACAAATTTTCACGAGGAAACCCATAAAGGGGGAAAACCTCGATACTCCAAGTCGCGACTACCGAGACTCCTAGATGGAGCTTAACACTGCTAGCTTCTTCCTCCATCTTCCATAGATGTAACCATTGGCTGTGACCACAGCCTTATTCAAAAACACATTTCGCACTTTCGCATCTTGGGTATTTTGTGATGAGTCCTCTTGACTCTCCATGTCACGAACTCTGAAATAGAGCTTGGATTCTCTATCTCTGCTCTCCAGCTCTCAACAATGTGACCATGAGATATGACCACTCGCCAATCAAATGAGCACTTCGCTCCTTTGACTTTCCAGTCAGTGAAATGTTAATCCCTCACCACATGTCCCTCTTGGATCAATAATCAAGATCTTATTGCGATTTCACAACTTCACGAGCCTTCATCATGCTTGATCAACAGTCCATGATATCAATGATTCGACGGTCCAGATCTTTTAGTGTTCTCTTATATCGCGAGTTCCCACACCATGCTCCATTGACTCCTCCAATGTGCAAGTCAGCAAAATTTCAATCGCTTGCCACGTGTCCTGTGACTCCAACGGTCAGGATTGTTATCACAATTTCACATATTGTGAGGTCGCACCTCTTTCCTTTGTATTTCTCGATCTGCAAAACTCTAAAACGAAACCTTTGTCGTGCTTCGACTATTTTCCTCCTTCTAAGCTTACACTATTGATCTTTCCATTATCTTTACGCTACTGATCGTGTTGATCTTCGCCATCTGATCATGCTGATATTCGCCATCAATGACAAACACGCATACTCTGCCTCTGTCTAAAAACATGCCAACAATATCCCCCTTTAGCATTGATCACAATCCCTTGAAAAACATGAAACTATACCACTGTAGCATCCTTGAAATTGCCACCACTGTAGCATCCTTGAAATTTACCACACTTTCTCCCCTTTTGACATCAATGTCAAAGAAGAAACATGCTCCCCTTGAACTGTTGCAATACATACTCCCCCTGTCAACTATGAGCAACTTAGAAAAAGCAACAAATATTCAATAAGTACTCCCCCTATTTAGGTGAACAGATTAGACGAAAGAAGTTATAACCCCCAACTTTTGATGAAGATATCCAAAATGGATTGTTGCTAACGATTTAGTAAAGATATCAACTATCTGTTCTGTGGAAGGAATATAATTCACTGGAACAATTCTGTTTGTAACTTTTTTTCTGAGAAAATGGTATTTTATTGGTATGTGCTTAGATTTTGAATGAAGTAAAGGATTCTTAGAGAGACTGATGGCACTGGTTTTATCACAGTGAAGTGGAATGGGATCATTGAAAGTTACCTTCAAATCTACAAGAGTTTGTATCATCCATAAAATTTGTGTGCAACAAGTAGTAACAACAATGTATTCTGCCTCTGTAGTTGATAATGAAATGGATCCTTTATTTTTACTAAGCCACGCTACTAATGAGTCACCTAGAAAGAATGCTCCTCCACTGGTTCTTTTTCTCTCATCAACACAGTTTGCCCAATCGACATCTGAATAAGCAGTTGACTAAAAGTTCTGATTTTTGGGATACCACAAATTGTAATTCATTGTGCCTTTCAAGTACTTGAATATCCTTGTTACTGCTACTAGATGACATTGTTTAGGAGCATACTGATAGCGACCTACCATTCCAACAACTTGCATTATATCAGGACGAGAAGTTGTGATGTACAGAAGACTGCCTATCATTGATCGGTATGTCCTTTGATCGACATCGGGTGACATATCATCTTTATTGAGCTTGCAACCAACCACCATAGGTGTACTAACCAGGTCTTCCAAACCATAGTTCATAAGGAGTTTTGTCACTATGTGGTCTGAGATGTGCTTTTTTAAGGATATGAACAACTGTATGAATTGCTTCCACCCAATATGTCTGAGGTATGTTCTTTTCATTCATCATTG
>SNQJ01S0038082.1:27486-47718 GCA_010110895.2 Picea sitchensis | reverse complement strand
CCAGCCTCCCCACGCAGATTGAGCTCGGATTTGATGTCAAATCGACTTGGGAGCCGATCCATTAGTGGTTGGGAGGCCGACCAGCTTCATAAATGTGCCGTTTGGCAGGCGCGCGGGTTTTTCACCCCACAACCACGCATATGCGCTCCAAGTACGAAGACGTTGCGCGCGCGCGCGCTCAGTGGGTGCAAAGCGCCTTTTAATTTTTTGGCCATTTTGTATAGTTTTGACCCTTTTGCTATGCTGTGGGATTAATCCTTGTGCCATGAATGACTATTTTTCTGTGCTGACGATGCGGAGTTCTTGTCGCCCTGTGCGGACGAAATTTCAGTGATAACACTAGGTGTAAAAACCCTAGGTGTCTAAGACCCTAGGTCAACTTGATCCACTTTTTTTGGACTTCGCTAGCCTGTCTTTCCTTCCTTCTCGTGCGGTGCTCCAAAGGATCCAATGGTGGTTTTTTCCACTTCCTGAGTTGTCCTCGGTCCATATTCTTTGTTGATCTGTCATCTTCGATCTCCTCATCCAACAACTTTCTTTTCTGCACTTCATTCCATCTTTTCTGCTCTTTATCTCACTTTGACCCAGTGACAGTCATTGTGTCTCCCATGAAGTTCAATTTTTACCTTTTCTTCCTTGTTCTCCATTTCCTTTCATAACCAAGGGCCAACAGGTTACTGTGACCACTACAACCTTGGCCTAAGATGTTTCTATCCAACAGAAGTAGGTCAATGAGATTGTAGAGGAGCACAAAGAGAATGGCAGTCTTCCACATGCTCAACATAGTTGTATTGGCCATGGACCATTTAGGTGTGCTCAAGGTTCCAACCATTATCTCCCATTGATATATATCTTCTTTTTGCATCTTCATTGACAAAGTCCTCCCACACTTAGAACAAGGCATATTGTGCATCTGTATTTGTTGAATAGATCCAACACCTTCAACAATTTTATGACATCCTTCCACAAGTAAAGTACAAGCAGGAAATGTACTTCAACAAGGAAAGCGACTCACCAAGGTTCAGATTCAAAAACAATTTACCCATCTCCTGAGGGAACTTGATACAATGGGGACCATTTCTTTGTAAGGGGGGAAGAATGATCTAGGTGGATCATGGTGGCCAAAAACCTTTTCTGCTGAATCAACATTTTGAGCCTATCGTTTTGATAAATTGTTGGCCCTTGACTAATTTTTGGAGACCCTTGGTCAGGTTTGACCTATTTTGGGACTTTGACAGGCTATCAAAGGAAAAACGCAAGTCGAAGTAGAGATCGTGGAATCTCGACCCCTTTTTAGGGATTTTTGGGTTTTGGTCTTATGTAACGGGTATGGGGATGTCGACCCATGGGTTTACCCATGTTTAGGCCCATTTTTTAATTTATAAATAGATTTCTAGGCAATGTAAGAAGAGACACGAAGGTCGATATAGACATCTATGTGATGATGTTCTAAGTGCAAGTGATAGTTGTACATGCTTTGTACATATTGTGTGAATCTTGCAAGGCTAAGTGCAAGTGATTGTAAGAGATTGTGTAAAGGCTTTGTGATGTAACCTAGCTTGGGGAAGGAGGATCTAGAGAGGTGCGTGTAGATCTCCTGTCCTATGCGGAGTAGGATCTTGTGGCTCTGTGCATGTAGATGATTGAATGAAGATAATAAAGAGAAGAAGATTTGGTGGACGTAGCCCCAGGCTGGGGGTGAACCATGTATATCCTGTGTTATGGTTTCTTTGTGCATTGTGCTTGTTTTATTGTTCATATGGTTAATGCTTAGTGTAGTAATGTATGCTTAGATGGACATGATATGATATATTAGTTCTTAGTGATGTGAATGAATGTTAGATCTGATCTGTTTCCTTATGCTAAGGGTTTAGATGTGGTATATCTGAGTGAATACTACAATGCTCTGTAATTAGAGATTTTTCTGTGAAGTAAATGCAGGCTAGATACTAATGAATGATAATTACTAAGTGTTTTGTTAAGGTGTTGTAATCACATATCTGTGTCTCAGCTAAGGCTGTAGACACTGGAGTCCTACAACCACCCCTGCCTCTATCTTGGGTGAGACTTCATCTTCTTCGCAGGTGTTGCTGAAAGGGATGGTATTTAGGGTTTTGTTGGTGCATTGTTGAAGCACTGAACCCTGGGTCTACCCCTATGCCAATAAATGGTTCTGTTGTTGGGCCCTGAAACTGTGATTGTTGGGAACTGAGGAAAAGAAAGAAAGCTCTGTGCGTAGATCTGTTTCTTTAGTGCGTAGTGTTCTAATTGATTTGGAAAGATCTGTGCTAAGAAAGGAAGTAGATATGAAGAAAAGAGGTAAGATATGAACACTTTGTGCTCTGAAAGAGGTAAGAACAGTGAAATTTTTTAATATTTGAAAGCTTTGTGCTCTGAGAAAAGTAAGATAAGTGTAAATTTTTGTTTCGAAAGTATGGATCTAGGTATGTTTGATAAATTTTGTCCTAGTCTGAAAACTAGGGCACGGTTAGAAGACAGAAGGTTTGATATGAGTAGATATGATGAAAGATATGATATTCATATGCATAGAAAGTATGTTTGGACTAACAAATGGATGTAGTATCCTAGGAAGAATTTTTTGCAGGTTAATCACTGTGACCCTAGTGCGCAGTGCAAAAAAAGTTATGGATCATTTAAGAGAAAGTGAGGATTAACTCTTTGTTACATTTCCAGAAGACCGACCCATCTTGCTAAGGATTGCCTTTATAGAAGACCTAGTTGTCTTTGTTGTAAAGCTATGGACCATGAAGTTTTGGATTGCCCTAGAATGATTGCTAAGGTTGAAAGAATGAATATGAGACCATAAAACACTGAGAAAGACTCATAAACTAAGACCATGGAAGAACCCCAGAAAGAATCAGAGATTGTATTACTACGAATGAAAGAAACCCTGAATGATCACAAAAATATCAACTTGTCAGAGATATTAAAAGAAAAAGAGCTTATAGAAACAAGAATAGGAGACTTCGACATAGACTGTGTTCTGGATGAGGAAACATAGGTGAATGTCATGACATAAAGTACTTGGGAAATTTTGGGAATGCCTGCTATGGTTCCTTCATTAGGAGGAATAGGATTATTTAGAGGAAAAATGATAACCCTATGTGGAAGACTTACCCATACCTCTATGCATTCTCATGGAACTTCAACAAAGGAATAATTTGAGGTTGTGAAATTCATTGAGAACAATGCCCCATTTTGTATGTTATTAGGAAAACCCTGGATTGAGAGAGATCAGATCCGGAGAAAAGAAGAAGAGGCCCTAGAACATAAAAAGAAAGAATTAAAAGATTTCATGACTAGGAGAATAGCGCGCTTGATAGAAGAACATGAGAACAAGTCAAAGCAACTTAGGACCAGAGACCGAGTTGTCGAAGCTGAAAAAACGTAGGAAGACATGAAGAACCTATCCATACAGAAAAGTAGAGCACCTACCCCAGACAAAAAAGAAGTATTACCCTTGAACACTATGACCGAATCTCATCATTGCAAAGTTACTATGTTGAGTATAGATAAGAATCAGAATGGAAAGAGGAATACCAAGATGCAGATCACATGGAACAAAGCTAGAAATATGAGTAAGAAGAGAGCGAAGCTATAAAAGTTGCAGGAGGTTCCGGAGGAGACTTCACAGTAGGTAGGTTTGCAAAATTGGAACTTTGTTGAGATATCAGAACAATGCCAAGTGGCACTTCGCCATGGAAGAGTGATATGACCATTGGAAGCATTATAACCATTAGACCGATGCCCCGAACGGTTAGAACAATAGTTATGGCTAGAAATCTCACCATCGAGATGTTGGGACCGCACCGTAATGGAAATAAATGCATTCATGAAGGCTTCTCACCCGTTGGCGAGATTTGTTACACCGTTTTCTACTTATTCCATCAACTGTTGCACCAAGAATAATTTTGAAACTTGTATCCGCGCCAATGAGAGAACTCATTGTTTTCGTGTTGTGTTTACTAAGACTCTGCCACCTATTTTATTATATTGAACAATTGTTCATCGACCCGAGTATCCGATATCGAGCATGTATGTCGGATGAACTCAACACAGTTGAAAATTTTGTATAATAATTCTTAACTAATGGCCAAAAAAGTAATGTCTACAAGGATTCAAGATTCATCGACGAGAGGAGTGCAAACCTCTCCACCGATTGCTCATGGATCTGGACCATCCTGAGCCACAACTGAGAAAAAAACCAAGCATCAAGATGACT
This sequence comes from Picea sitchensis, assembly GCA_010110895.2. Taxonomy (NCBI): domain Eukaryota; kingdom Viridiplantae; phylum Streptophyta; class Pinopsida; order Pinales; family Pinaceae; genus Picea; species Picea sitchensis. Next base: position 43,475 of record SNQJ01S0038082.1, on the reverse strand, counting down.
TAGAGATTGTGAAGTTTATCCTATCTATCCTTCCCGACTACATCTCGCCCCTAGCTAACGTGGTGAGTCGTGATAGTGTCCCAAGGGACTTCGATTACACCCTGGTTATTGCATACCTCCCGAAGGGCATACGTGCATCTCGAACCCAACTAGACAAGATCATGAAATTAAAATTCAGTGACTTCAACCATAGGGGTTCGCAAGAACCACAACATGCTCACCCCTCACAGATACTTTACTAGGACAAAGGGGAAGAACTCGAGGATAATCCCCCAACCATAGACTATGAACCTCGCGTAGTCCATTGTCCTAAATGTAATGAAGATACCTCATTTTGGAAGGCATCAGGAAGTTAACGTGTGCATTAAGCTCTTGCTGTCATGCTACCATGGCGTCTAGCTGTGGCTAAACAGACGCATCACCATTGACCCAATGTCGATCCATAGGATCATTGGATTGAGCATGAAGGGACCATACCCGCAAGACTTTTACCCAGGAAAGGCTGCAGATCGTGCCCTAGCATAGAGGATTAAGGATACCTATAGTGATGTAGAGAAGGTGACACGAGGCTACAAGGTAGCCTCCATCCAGAATGGTGTAGTGTGCCTAGTCTGCTAGTTGATCGTAGGGAAGCTAGTGAGAAAAAATAGACCTACACAGGTCATAGGGTTCGTTGTTGACCTTGCTGGAAAATATGTAGAAGGAATACAGATGAATTGGGAAATGTACTTTGTCAACCAGTTAGAATTGGATTGTTGCAAAGCTCAGGATTAGGTCTATGAGTTCCACTTTAGCTAGCTCCTGATCCTCATTGCGTTTACAACTTGGGAGATGCCAGAAGGTGTGACCTCCCCTGACATTGAGCCATTTGATCCACTCATTGTGAAGTTCACCATGCTTTGGTATTCGAACGATATGGGAAAAAAGTGGCAGTCGAATGCAGTATTCCATACCTACTTTCTGTAGTTAAATAGGGCCAGTGAGGTTGTCCCTCATATGACACCAAACACCATACACCATTTCAGGCCCCTTATGAAGTTCTACGTAGATCGACATTTTACTTATATCATTGCGAGCGCAGATGAGAGTAAAGAAGAACTTCAGTCATACTATAAGCTAACAGAAGAGGACCTAGAAGAGATAACTAAGGACTGGCCTGCAGATCTCCTTATCCCTTTTGACCCCGCAGAATTTTCCGATCTTGAACTAATTGGAATCTCAGAGGCCACTCGCAAAGAACATGACACACCTAGAACCGACAGAAGGAAGAAGATAGAAGAGGTACTGAACCTGAGTAGTGCATTAGAAGAAACTACCTTAGAATCACTTGGAGGAGGAGGTAACGATGAAGTAGATAAAGAAGAGAACAATGGGAAAGAAGATTAGTAGAAGCAAGGTGAAGTAACACCGCCTAGAGATCCCATTGATGAGACTGATCCATATAAGAAAAGAAAGGTTTCTCCCACGAGACCTATCTCGCAAAAGAAATCCAGAGCTAGTAAGACCAAGTTACATACTGTGCTCACGCTCGATGACTTCGACTTCATCATTGTAGTTGTATCAGATGCCTTACAGGACATTTTGAAGAACAACGAAGCCAAACAAGAAGCCATGTATGATCGAATTGAGACAGAGTTGAGAGGAGTTCAACAAGCCCTTCACTCCAGTTGTGCAGTTTCCACTGCACCCCCACCATCAGAAGAACCAGAGTTGGAGATGAGCCTACCCAACTCCACAGACTAGTCGATGCGACCAAAGCTCACCTTCGTCGCGCCCAAGAAGAAAAGGAACAAGCCATGGTGGCCTTGAAACAAGAACAAGAAGTGGTGATAGAGAAATGCAGGATTGCGTAGCAGGCGAAGGATGCCCTCCAGTCAAAATTCAAAGAGGAGAAAGCACAAATCCAACGAGAGAAGGAACAATTGCTCACTGATAAGGTTGGAATAAAAGAAGTAGTTAGCAGATAACTCCACTCTATGACGATATTAGAGAAAAAGGACGAAGACCCAATAGATCATCAAGTAGCGAAGCTCGTTGAAGCCATTCAACAACTTCAACAGATAATAACAGATCTAGAGATATAGTCAGTGCCAAACACTCCACAGGACGTGCGGGATCAAAGAGAAGCAATTGCTCAGAGAACAGTTGAGAGAGTCAAGACCTTCACCATGGAATTTAAAAAACTCACTGATTGCAGTGCATAGAATTATGAACAACTTACTGAATACCCTGAACTAAAGACATTGGAGTCCCAACTCCAAGAGGCAAAGCAGAAAGCAACAACGGTACAGACACAGTTGAAGCTCTTGTCTGCAGTTGAAAGAATGAAAATATCATAGGAACACTACACTGTTCAACAACAAGTCCACACCATACAGAGCAGAGTCATGGAAGTGACTCAGAGGCTCCAGCCAATCCAGGATGTAGCTTGTCAACTATTTGAGGAGATTGAAGTATGAGGGGCAAAACTAGAGAAAGTAGTCACTACCATTGAGAAACGCTTGGAAGGACCGGAGAATGAGGTAGTTCTTCAGAAGTTCACTGAGTAGCAGGCCTTGTCGCAACAACATGTCGAAGCAAGTCAAGCCAAGCTTGAGCCTTTTGAGGTAGAATTAACCAAAGTAGAGTGACTCGGGATGAGTCACAGGTGAGTGTTCGGGGCCTATTGGACCTTAACCATGTTTTGGAGACCCTTGGTCAGGCTTGACCTATTTTTGGACTTTGACAGGCTGCCGAAGGTGGAGTGCAAGTCGAATCAGAGATCACATAATATCGACCCATTTTTAGGGATATTTGGGTTTTGGGCTTATATAATGGGTATGGGGATGTCGGCCCATGGGTTTACCCATGTTTAGGCCCATTTTGTAATGTATAAATAGATGTCTAGGTGATGTAAGAAGAGACATGAAGGTCGATATAGACATATGTGTGATGATGTGATAAGTGCAAGTGATAGTTGTACATGCTTTGTGCATACTGTGTGAAGCTTAGAAGGCTAAGTGCAAGTGACTGTAAGAGATTGTGTAAAGGCTTTGTGATGTAACCTAGCTTGGGGAATGAGGATCTGGCGAGGTTCACACATATCTCCTCTCCTATGCGAAGTAGGATCTTATGGCTCTATGCATGTAAACGATTGACTAAAGATAATAAAAAGAAGAATATTTGATGACGTAGCCCCAGGCTGGGGGTGAATCGTATATCCTGTGTTATGGTTGCTTTGTGCATTGTGATTGTTTTATTGTTCATATGGTTAATGCTTAGTGTAGTAATGTATGCTTAGATGGACATGATATGATAGATTAATGCTTAGTGATGTGAATGAATGTTAGATCTGATCTGTTTCCTTATGCTAAGGGTTTAGATGTGGTATATCTAAGTGAATACTACATTGCTATGTAATTAGGGCTTTGTCTGGGAAGTAAATATAGGCTAGATACTAATGAATGATAATTAATAAGTGTTTTGTTAAGGTGTTGTAATCACAGATCTGTGTCCCAGCTAAGGTTGCAGACACTAGAGTCCTGCAACCACCCTTGCCTCTACCTCGGGTGAGACTTCATCTTCTTTGCAGGTATTGTCGAAAGGGTCAATAGTTAGGGTTTTGTTGGTGCATTGTTGAAGCATTGAACCCTGGGTCTACCCCTGTGCCAACATAAACCATGAAATTCACCCTTTTGATGGGGAATGGAATGTAATACCATATTCATTTGTTAATTGAAAACATCATGTAATGATGTTATGTACATTCCTACAACATAGTGTTAATGCACCGTATCCCATTAGAACTCCGCAGTTAAGCACCCTCGGGATAGATTAGTATTGGGATTGGTGATCTTCCAGGAAGTCCTAGTGTTTTACATGGCTATGGAATTTCATAAACTTAGATTAATTTATCTCACATGCATCATGGGAATTGTTCTCCTCTCACTCTCTCATATATAATTGAGGTGAAGGAGGCCCTTTAAGAATGAAATGGAGTGTGATGTAAATCTTGTTGTGAATGAAGCGCAACCAACATCTCTTTATTTTCAGAGATAAACTACCTCATTCTACCAGTTTGTGTTCTACATTGTTTTTCTCTCTTATTCATTAGTAGAAGTTGGGTTTCACTGTATTTTTGTGTTCTCTTCTATATTTTTGTTTTTGTCTAGTTTCGTTCTCATCATAATTTGGATCATGCTTGTACAACCTATGGTGGAAAATACCAGTATAACAACTATTAGAAAAGAATAACATATCATCTACATATAGCGTGATGGAAATAAAATGAACACCATCATGTTTGTAATACACATAATGATCTAATTTGGATCGCAAACATCTCAATCCCTACACAAAAGAATCAAACTTTTGGTACCACAATGTGGGATATTTTTTAAGACCATATATAGACTTTTTTAATTTACAAACCAATGAAACTTTACATTTTTCAATGTAGTGCTTTGGTTGTGTCATATATATCTCCTCTTTCAAGTCATGTTGGCAACCAAAGTTTTAGGTAAATATTGCATGCACACACAAATGAAGTTATGTGCACCTATTCCAGTTTTATGTACACTCAAGCAGCCGCGCGGTGGGTGACAAGAGGCACATAGACTAGTTTAATTTTTACTAATGCGTGCCAATTCAATTTTTTCCAATGCGTGTCGGTCCAAGTTTTGTGATGCACACCAAAAATTAAGAAGACATCTCATGCACGCCAGAATCAAGAAAATAATATTTAGGAAATCTTCTCGAATGATTTGTTGCAAAATTGATTGGCATTGATGTCAACGTTAGAGGAATTCTAGAAGCCTTTAGAAGTATTGGATATAATTGAAGAAGTCTTCAAAGAGGTCCCCTTATGGCATATATTTAAGCATGGCCCTCATAGGAATATGCTCTGAAGAAGTCTACAAGAAACCCAAAGGTGTGGTCATGAGGTCCGAAGTTGAATAAGGAAGATGATTTTGAAGAATACTTCAAGTGTATACAAAACCCTCATAGATGTATAGTCCTTGTCATTTTATTTCCAATGGTAGGTGGTACACCACGTGGTTCCTCATGGTTGAGGAGTTATTCCCTCTTGAAGTTGGAAGCCCTAGAGAATGGTTAAGAATCCCCCAAATAGTTACGAGTCTTAATTAAAGGGTAAAGTCGTTGTAACAAGAAAGTAAAGTTTGATCCTAGAATTAATGAAAGACTATATTTTGTAAAAGTATAAATACACCACAAGAAGTCACTCATAAGGACACACACAAGTTCAATAATTATCTATATTTCAAGTGATCTTTTGGTAAATCTTTTTGTAGCATTTCTGAGGTAGAGAGGTTTTGGTAGTGAAGTTTTGGAAGAAAATTTTTGGTACAATGTTTTGGCCACGAAGTTTTGGTAGCCAAAAATTTTGGTAGTGAAGTTTTGGTCACAAAGTTTTGGTAGCAAAGTTTTGTCTGCAAAGTTTTGGCCGAGAAGTTTTGGTCCCAAAGTTTGAGTAAAGGTATGTATTTTATGTGTTAGTTTGATGCTTGTTTCATGGATGATATCTCACATGATTAAGGCATGTAATGGAGACCCTTTTGGTATATGGTTATATATGGTTGAGTTCCATATTTTGGTGATATTGGTACATTCTTGAGTACATAGTTTATGGATTTTATGGCTCATTGTTAGAAGCACATATTTTTTATATTGGAATATATTTGAGGTATATACTTGGCATATGATCTTGATGGTTATAGTGTGTACTTGAGGCACATTGTTGAAACATTGGCACATATTCGATACTTTGCATATGGTATGATACAGGTTCTGGTTGATGGTTGATGTACATGGTTTGGTGATGGTTTTGGTATCCATGTGAGTGGATCTGGTTATGGTTGATCAGTGATAGTGACAATGACAGTGACAATGGTAGTGACAGTGAAAGTGGAAGAGACAGTGGTAGTTACAATTTTATCAGTGGTAGTGATAGTGAGTCTACACTTATATTTCATGTCAATGGGATGGGGCAATGAAACGGGGTTGTATCCTCCTTCTGGTTGGTTCCAAAGAACTCAGGGAGATGGATTTTCATTCAAGTTGGTTCCTGTAAATCTGGGGGTCGTATCCTGCTTCTGGTTGGTGCCGAAGAACTCAGGGAATTGGAACTTCCTTCATGTTGGTTATTGTAAATCAGGGGGTTGGTTCCTCCTTCCAGTTGGTGCTGGAGAATTTTTAAGTCGGTGCTTCCTATGAATGTAATCTTTGAAATATAAGAAATAATTTGTGGTTTTCTCCCATTTGGGTTTCCATGTAATTATGGTGTACTGTGTATCTGCAGTTATTTGTTATTCTTTGTTGATTGATATTTCTCATGGCATATTGATGATATAATGTTGATAAATTTAATGATTACAATTTTTAATTAAAAGTAGTAAAATATTTCATAATATTGATTCATGCCCCCCCCCCTCTAAGTATTCCAACAATTAGTATCAAAGCAGGTCCTTCAGAAAATAGTTTAATCACTAGAAGGAATATCATGGAGTACACTAAGATTAGGGTACCATAATTTAATGGAAATAAGTATTCCTTCTAGAGAATATGGATGAAAAAATATGTACAAGCACATGGATTTGATGCATGGAAATCAGTAGTAGATGGATACACAACACCTTCCACTCCTCCAATAAATAGATATGGAAAGAAACTCAGTGAAAACAATTCAAGTCTTAAAAATTATATTTTGAATGGTCTTGATGAATCAATATTTAACAAGGTTATGCACTGTGATTTTGCAAAAGGATATTTGGGAAAAACTTCAAAACATCTATGAAGGAGATGCTAAAGTAAAAGGGGCCAATCTTCAAACCTAGAGAGGTAAGTTTGAGCAATTGAATATGAAGGAATATGAAGATATTACATCCTACTTCCTACGATTTCATGAAATAGTGTTGCGATAGGCACTACAACTCTCCATTTTTAATTTTTATTTTGTTAATTCCCTAAAACATGGGGCCTGCTTATTTTTATCCCAAGAGAAAGTCTCATAAGTCCCTTCGTCATTTAAAATATTCTTCTGGTAATGCATGTATCGCTTGGAAAACAAACAAGAATTTAATGTTGTAATCTAAATTTGATTTGACAAAGTTAGTTCAAACTCCTCCTAGTAGTTCAGAGGAGTTACTTGAAACACTTTCGAACAATTCATAGGAGTTCCTTTCGTTTGTTCCGATGCACAACGTTATCGCGAGAGTTGAGGAAAAACCCTTTGATCATATCGGAGGAATTACTTCTAAATCCTCCAATATGTTCGGAGTTACCTTTAACTCTTCTGAATTGATCGACCAACATTCTCTTAAATCCTCTGACCTAACCTACCCAAGTACCACATTAAAAGCCATTAATTAACTTTGAGGATATATAAAACAGAATGGGGTTTGGGTTTATTATTTGAAATCGAGTGAGGAAAATCCAAGGATAAAAGCGTCGAGTTGAACATTGTTCAAAAATCTCCTATCCATATCCAACATGTGGCAGCATAGACTGGTAAGGTTACTTCCCTCTCTAATTTTGTATTTAAAGCTAAGGTTAGGTATTTATTTAAGTTTTCTTGCCCATTTTCCCTAAATCGATATCCCTCTCTTTCTGGTTCTTACTCACTTCTCCATGACCCTATCTCTCACTTCACCATGAACCTACCTCTCCCTTTTCCACAAGCCTTATGCTTATTTTTAATCTACTCTTGTTTGTTGGATATACAAACTCGACCTTTCCCCCCTCCATATTATGCGATAGACTTATTCCTAACCTCGTGCTTAGCAATTGAAAACCCCAAACCTATAAAATGCATGAAGGATTGACCTCAGTGAGCCCTAAAAGTTCCCTCCTACTCCTCTAGTCTGGTTGTAGTGATCCCATTCGTTCTCTCTATCCACGGAAAATCCTAATCTGGAAACCTTCATAGTAACTCTCCAAGCATATTGGAGAAGTTATTGTTAACTTCTCTGATGTGCTCGGCTGATTTGACATCAAATCTTCTGCATGCTTTTGGAGTAAATGGAAACAAATCCTATGATCATATCATAGGAGTTACTTTTAACTCCTCTTATATGATTAGAGGAGTTCTCGGTAAGTGCTCTGAGCTCCTTGACATGATGACTAACCCTTCTGAATACATATCAGAGAAGTTACTAGCAAATTTTATGATGTGCTCGGAGGATTTGTTACTCAGTCCTTCGATATGCATCAATGAATTTATTTTATTATGCTCTGATTTTTCTTTTCCGGGATGATACCCAAGATTTTCACCCAAAAATCTCACTAAGCATTGTCTACTATTAACTTGACATTTACGAGAAAAATCTTTCCATGACTTGTTTCCATTAATTCTTATAATTGTCTGATTATTTAATTGTTTCCAAATAACATGTTCTAAATCTATCATGTCTTCATATTCAGACATGTCTCCACGAAAGAAGACAACGATAATACCAACAGGGGTTGATCCATCTGGAAGCTCCCAGTAGACCGTAGAGACAGAAAGTGTTGGGTCTATATAAGACGATACATCGAGACTTCTAGAGAAAGATGGAGAAACTTTAAAATGGGGAGAAGTATGTAATATTGTTAAGAACTCAAACTTATCAGTGGAAGCAGAAGAACAAAATGAGTTGCTCATATTTAGGAACATAAAAAAATTGAGAATTTTTAGAGTGGCAACACATCCAGTAGTTTTCCCTTGTGCAAACACCATCTCTTGGATTTTGAGAAATGAAGACATAGATAGTAGGTATGAATTTAATCCAAGAAAAGAACCGATATCTTCATTTAGGCCCAATGATTTACCTAATTCTACCATATTGAAGTTGGAAACCAAAGGATAGATGGTCAACTCCTCAGTGAGTTGGAGCTCACACCGAAAGATTTATTCCCCGAATGGTATAAAGCAGACAAGCAGTTTAAATATCGACCCAAGATTCGATATCGCACAACCAATTTAAGGAGACCCTACCATTATATGGTATCCATGTTGTGCAGGTTGTATGGGGAAATAGATGCAACCCATTTTCCCTTATCATACATGCCCCTAATTTATTTATGTGAAGATGTAGGGGTCTCATTCAATTGGGAAAACACATTTTCTGAAAATCTCAAGGATTTTGTTTTTGTAGTTACACAAGCACAAATAGGAAGCTTCCCCAGTTTTCATATGTCTTCATTTCTTCTATACATAATTTGCATCACTCACAAGTACCCAAACATGGGATGGATTTGGTTTCCCGTTGATGTCACTATCCACATCTACCGCAAGGTGCTTTGGGAGCACAAATACCAAAGAGACTATCAAATAATATGCAAATACTTCCTTTCCCAATTGTATGAATTTATTTTTTTCACCTCCCCACCTTGTATGACCGACAACGACATAACAGTTATAAGAAGGATTGGGAATTGGTATCTAATGGAGCACAATGCATATATAAGGACATATGGTGCAATGAAACCACCCCATCTAATTCCTCGGTTCATCCCTGATAAGCTTGTGCTCCAAGAAGTGGCATATAAAACTATCATACATGGGGTTGAAGGAATATTATATAGATCAAAGAAATAAATTTGGCCTCCATTACCTCTTTACATTGGAAACTATTTATTTGAAAACACCAAACAATCCCAAGTGGAAGTAGACGTCTTGCTTTCCTATCATTTTGGAGAGGAAATATTTAGGAGGAACAACCCCTCAGGAGAGCACTTCCATAGAATGAGAGTCCCATATGAATACACCACTCAATTATGGGAAGAAGAGGAGGTACATTAAAATTCCAAGACTTATGACGAGGTCATTTTCAATAGGTTGGGTCAGCAAAAAGAAAGAATTGTGGACAAAGAATTTGCAATAGAGGTAGCCAGATATTCCCCCATATTCCCCCATATCAGTCTCTACTCATTCATGTTCTGCAAAAGAGGATGAAGAGGCACGAGAAGATAAAGATAAAAGAGACAAAGAGAAGGTATTGAAGAGGAGGAATGATGATAAAAAGAAACAAAAATTATAATCCGACAAAGAAAATGTCAGGGAAGAAAATGAAGCAAAAGCCAAACCTGAAGCTGAGGAAAAATAAGAAGTCGAAGCGAAAGATGTTGAAGAAAAATAAAAGGAGCCAGTTGAATTAGTGAGAATAACAACATAATTAGCAGATAAATAAGCAGCAGATAAAAATTCTAAATAAGAAAGACAAAAGAAGAATGCAGATGATAGAGAAGGTGACACATGCCCGATGGAGTTGGATATCCCTGGAATGTCCACCGCAGGTACAGGAGAAGAAACAATGAGAAGTGGTTTAGGTCTCGAGCCCTGGGAACCTTTTTGGTCAACCGAAATATTCGATCTACGCAGTTTCACATACGATAGTAAAATTGATCGAATCGTGCAAGAAAGAGTGAAAAAGGTTCTAGCAGTAGAAGGAGCCCCTTTTTCAGTGGTTACTAGGGTCCCTGTCACAGGAGATGTCAGGGAAAACCCTATGGCAATAGCTAGGGAACGATTTTCATTTATGGATGCAACCATGGAAAATATACAGAGGTTGTGCCAACAGACCGAAGAAAAAGAGATGAGAATCAAAGTGTTATAAGAGAGGCTCCAACAAGTAAAGATTAATTAAAGGAGTCTTCTCAACTTTAAGACCAGTGTAGAAAAGTGAGGAATGATTTGGAAGGTGCCATAATTCATATGTATGCTAATCTGCATATTTTCCAAAATGTGGTTCCAACAATTTTTGGCCAAAAAAATCGGATACAAATGTAGCTGACACAATACAACATTATCCATGAAGGTATAGCCAACATTGATACCTGGATAACAAAGAATCCTGATGCGCCTCTAGATTTGTATATACCCTCAAATTCAGCAATAAAAACAAACCTATATGCATTAGATCATTGCTAACAAGTATGGAAAAAGGAAGACAAGGAAGTAACTAAGGAAATGGTGATATGTTCAAGGACTCACAAATCTACACAAGAGTTGATAAGGAATGGGCGTCTCCCAAGACTATATGAACTAGGGAAAAATTTAGTCACAGAGGAATTAGTGAATACAATCCAAGACAACACAAGTTGAAGAAGACAAATAGTAGAAGCGAAAACCTTTGTCTCCACCGATCTCATTGACCAACATCTATTACATCCGGTAAACATTCACACTATGAAACAAGATTACATGAAAAGGCTAGAGAAGGAAATGGGCGCCCTTGATGATAACATCACCATGAATGGAGAAACATTGGAGTAGCTATCCTATAGGAGAATTAAGTCATTATATAATTAGTTGGAGGTTTTTACATCTTATCTCCGAAAGTTCATAGGGAAAGGAGAAACAATTGTTTTTATTTTTTCCTTTTCCTAACTACCTCAAATTTTTTCCTTGTTTTCCACTTGTCATGATAAAAGGGAATGTGAACAATTTTGTAACTACCTCTTCAAGAAGAAGGCGAAAACAAAACTAGGAGTTACTACTTTTTTCATAAAAGAGACTAGAAACTCCTTGGAGAAGGACTTTTTTTTGGATTTTCAAGCATTGTATAGACCCAAGAACATTTTTCAGAATTTATACATTTTTAATGAATATTGAGAAGCCCTTAGAGCCAACATGTTATAGAAGGAATTTTGTGTAGAAATTGATCAAATCTTTGAACTACTTCAAGTGAAGATATTCATTGTTTCTATGGATTGTAAGAATGCTTTGTTGTTGTAGATGATTTTTTATACAATCTTAATCATTATGCAGTTATTGACATTTATTTAAATATTGCAATGCCTTTATATTTGTGGGTTATTATAGTATACATTGTTGTGATATAGACTAATCTTATTATATATGTATGTATGTTATTGTGTCCAATCTTCCTCTTTTTATGCAGCTAAATATATAGAAGTTGTGTAAATTTTTGGTTGCATTATAACTTACCAGTTACTCTAGCATGATCCTATCTAGGATAGTTTAGCATAGATTAGCAATAGGTTATTTGTCTTTACATACATATTCTACATCTACATATTTTCATTGCATCCACCCACTTCATTGGTACACCACACCATAATTGGTACAAAAAAGAAAGATAACAATAAATGGAAGCCATGACAAATTTTGGATGGGACTCCTAATCCAAATGATGTATAGTCTAATTGGGACATTATACTGGGAAGTAACCCTTTTTGTTGTCGGGTGACGTTGAACCCGTCAACAGAATTGGTGCTAGAAGGAGGGCCATATTTTATGACTTACATACATGAACTAAACAATAACCGAAATCAATCTTCAGCGAGTAATCCCAACTCACAACCTACCTTTGTTCCTCGAGTCAACTCCTAACAAGAAGTTATTTATGAAGACTCAAAGGATAATTTTGGAAGTTCTTCTGGTAGTCCTTAAATACATTCTAAGACCTGGTTTCACATACCTCAAGAATAACTTCACGAAACTCGTAGAATTACTCATGCTTACACAAATTTCTTGGAAAATTACCTACAGCCTATGAACTCCCAAGAAGAAAAATGACCTGTGTAGAATGTCCTAACACAGATCCTGATTTTTACGTTGAATTTGTAGATGACCTTATTGAAATTGCATTACAAGAGGTCTTAGTACCCTTAAGAAGAACTGCACGTTTCCTTATCGAACCTGAGGAAGAATTTGGAGGTGAACAACCAGAAATCACCATGGAACAAACAATGGGAGAAAAAAGGATTCACAGAGAGGTTATACTGTGATGGAGAGCCCAAGGAATCTCATGAAACGCCAAGTAATTTTGATAAACTCTAACCGAAATTCGACCCAGACAAACCTAGATCACAAAAAGATCATGTTAATAATTTATTTTTAGCCATACATCTTCTAGGTGTCGAACATGATGATATAGTATGTAGGCTATTTCCTTTCACGTTTTTGGGAAAATCCTCAACTTGGTACTTCAGCCTAGCCGACGGATCTATCACATACTGAGATAGTTTAGAATGACTCTTTATGAGGAAGTTTGGGGGAATAAAAACGATGGCATCCACGCATAATGAACTAGGAGCTATCAGAATTGACAAGAAGGAAAGAGTACAAATTTTAACTAAATATTTCTCACTGTCTTGATTATGTTTCCTCGTGAAGTCTCTCCCGCTCATTCATTAGCCATTGAATATTATATAGCTAAATTAACCCCCTCCATAGGTATGTTTGTAAAACAATCTAATAGGAACACATTGGCATTAAACTTTGTTGAGGTCGATACTATGGAAAGAGATACATCGGCATATGACCAACATCCGTGTTATGAGGAAACTAAGTTAGCTGGGAAGACGCTGTTGCAATTAACAACGTTGCCTGACAAGGAATCCAAGGATATCGATAATGAGGTCAAAATGGTTAAGAAGTTATCCAATGAAGTGGTGGATCTTAAAAAGAATGTTGGTGAAGGATCATCGAAGCCGCAAAATTTCCTCCCATTTTTTAAGAAACTGGACAACCCACCACAACCACCTAAACCACTACACATGGATTTTAACTTGGATAGTTTTAGGAACAAAAATTGTTGCTCCCATCATCAACAAAATCAGCCCGAATGATCGTGTCCTCAGTGGGTCAGCTCCATGACCCTGGTAATAAACTAGTTTCTAGATCAACATCATTTAGATTATCAAATTCATGCACACGATCCTTCTAATACTACTGATGAAATGCCCCCAAAATTAGCTATGCCCTTTTGGGATTGGTTTGCAGAATCAGATGATGAAAAATCGAAGAAATCCTTACCATAGATACACAAGTTGTTAAAGTCGTTGCCCCAAAAGGTTATAAATTATGTAGCAAAGGTCCATTGTCTGACCCCCCATCTTCCAAAGAATATAACATTCCCCTTAGAAAGATAACACCTCCCCCTGTTCTCCCAAAACAAAGAAACATAGTTCTAGAAAAAACTAATAATAAAATTGGCAAAATTGTTGTAGCAAATAAAGATAAACCAAACACGTCTAGCACTGCTGGAAATACTCAAAAGGTAATTCAAGGAAAATACGGACAAGATAAGAACAATTCAAATTCACACACCCTATATTATTATGTAATCGAATACATGAAGAGATTAAAGCTAAAATTTCCATGTTTGATATTTTCTCCATCCCACAACAACGTGAACTTTAACATGATGCTTTCAAACCTCAAGAGACTCAAACATAAACTATTGTAGTTGCTGAAATATTAATCCCTGTAAATGATGCACAAGAAATCCACAAAGTAGAGATAGCAGCAGCTATAAACACAACAAGGATACACGTTTTTTTCGAAATCTCAGGTACCACCTTTTCTGCTTGCTTATGAAATTTTTAATTTCAATGTACATAATTGTTTGGCAAATTCTAGTGCCTCTTCCAACATCATGCCTTTTTCTATTTTCAAAAAAATAGATGTTTTCCCATAAATAACAAAAAATAGGATCATCTAGTTAGATAGGACAAACTTTAAAGTAAAAAGAAAACTCAGGGATAAGTTAATATTTTTATCCGATCCCAAAGTTCATCAGACTATAGACATAATTGTGGTAGACATACCCGAGAGTTATGGTTTTCTCTTGAGAAGAGATTGGTCAGCCAAAATTTAGGGTTATTTCACTACTGATTGGTCTCATCTCTAGCTTCCTTATAAAGAAAAATCCAATCAAATCTGGGTTAACATTGAAGCACACATAAAGCGCATAGTGAAGAAATTGGAGGGTAAAAATGAGCCCATAATATTTTCTCATTTTGTCTTGGGAAATTATTTTTTCAAAACTGATTATGGTTTTTACGAAGCTCGGACTTTTGAAATACCATTAGAACTACAATCATGCCTTCGCCCACAAATACATAATGGAGCATGTCCAATACTTACTAACTTAGGATTTAATTTGACTAACAAAAATAACACTCCTGACATGTGGACCATGTTCTTTGACAACTCTAAAACATAGGATGGAGTTAGCATAGGATGTGTACTGATTGACCCCAGCCAAGGAAAAATTCTCATATCATGCCGCTTAAAATTCGAATATGCCAACAACACTGTTGAATATGAATCCTTAGTGCAAGGCCTTAAAAAGGCCATTGAACTCAAGGTAAAACACCTTAAAGTGTTTTGTGATTCTGAGATCATTGTTTGATAGGTAAGAGATACTATTCATTTCCTATCTCCACATATAAAATCTTATCAACAAGAGGTATGGAATCTTCTTTATTAATTTGATGCATTTAATATTAATTATATACCTCATGATAAAAATATAGATGAAGATATTTTGGCCAATGCAACATCTAGGTTTATGCCTCTTGAAGATGGATTTTCGATTGAATTGACGTTTAGACCATCCGTAGCTGAGAATGTCATGAGTTGGAGAGTGTTTGACAATGATTCTCAAATTATAAAATTTCTTACTAGTTCAGACACATTCCAAGACTCAGTGATCGATGATGAGATACATCAACAAGAGTTGCAAATTTATCAAGAAGAAACTAATAACTTCAAGACAAATTGTGTTCATAAGAATGTTTTAACTCTTGAAAAGTTATTTGATTTACAATCTGAGCTCAGAAGGATGGATAATCCAAATACCAACAACTCTACTATGATGCATTTATTGGTCAATATGAGAACATCTAAACAACCTAAGTATGTTAACTTGGGCACCTGTTGTTCAGATTCATAGAAACACACATTCATAGAATTATTCAAGAAGTATCGAGATGGGTTTCCCTAGACATATGAAGACTTGAAGATGTATGATACATGAATTATACAACATGTGATTCCCATCAAAGAAGGTATCAAGTCATTTCAGTAGAATCTTATAAAGATACATCCAACTCTCGAACCTCTGATACAAAAGGTGTTGGATTACTGAGAGGGGGGATGAATCAGTAATAGCGTAATTATAATCTTTTTTCTCCAAATAATCCAAGTGTTATATCAATGTAGAATTATTATCCAATAATGAGCAATAAGAAATGAACAA